>CM055127.1:15246053-15499076 GCA_029206835.1 Rana muscosa | reverse complement strand
GCAATAACACCACCACATTTTATAACTTTAGGGCGGGTCATCGGTGCTGTCCTGAAAGACTCGTAGAAATACTGTTACCGGTAAGTCTAAAGTTTTCTCACCTCGTCTTTCAGGACAGCACCTGGAGATAAGAGTACTTAATCTAGGGTGGGACCACCGCCTGTAGGACCTTTCTGCCAAATAACTGCTCTGATGCAGAGAGCAAATCCATCCAGTATAGCGGGTGAAGGTGGAGAAGCTTGTCCACGTGCTGCCTTGCAGATCCTTCCCGGAGAAGTGCCTGCCCGTTCTGCCCAGGATGCTGCTACTGCCCGAGTTGAATGGGCCCCTACTCCTGCGGGAGGATCTATCCCTGAAGCATTATAGGCTTCGCTGATAGCCATTCGTAGCCACCTACCTATGGTGTTCTTAGAAGCACCGTAACCTTTACGTGGGCCAGAGAACAGTATAAAATGGGAATTTGATTTCTGAATTCGCTTGTGATCTTTAGATAGTGTAGTATACACCTCCTTACATCTAGGCTGTGAAAGGCTTTCCTTTGTGCCCACTGGTGTAGGGCAGAGGGTTGGGAGAACTATTTTCCTGTGACCTGTGGAATACTGTTGAAACCTTTGGTAGAAACCCAGGGTCTAGTTCTCAGCACTACCCAGTCCGGAAATAGAAAAGTTCTATTATGGACAGGCCTGCAAATCGCTCTCTCCTAGCTATAGTGACTGCCACTAAAAGTGCTACTTAAGCGACCAAACTTGATTCTCGCTTCCTCCGGAGGTTCAAAGGGTCTTTTAGTCAGACCCTGTAATACCAGAGATAAGTCAGATTTTAGAAGAAAAAAAAAAAAAAAAAAAGTACTGGCCTAGCTCTGGTCAGTGCCTTAAAAAATAAATAAATCAATCAATCTTATGATAAGCAGATCCTGAAATAAGTCTCTCCAGAAATGCCGATGGAGCGGCCACTTGAACCTTTAGGGTGCTAGTCGCCAACCCTTTCTCCATTTCTTCATGGAGGAATTCCAACACGGAAATAACTTCCTTTGGTGAAAAAAAAAAAAAAAACATTTGCGCACCGGGAATTGAAACATTTCCATATCTTAAAATAAATTGCTCTAGTGACCTTTTTTCGGCTGTCTAATAATGTTGAAACTAACTTATTAGAAACCTCAGTAACCAAGCAGCTAATCTGAGGTGATCGATATTGGGATGTTGAAGGGACCCTGGGTTAGGTGGTCTTTCTGTAAAGGAAGAACCAGTGGGGCTCCACCGCCATCTTCTGTATGGTTGAGAACCATGCCGTTTTGGACCAGAATGGGGCTACTAAGATTATGGCTGTAGATTCCCTCTGCAGCTTGAGTACCAATGGAATCATTTGAAAGGGGGGGGAAAGGCGTAGCATAAGTGGAAGGTCCATGGTTGTGCCTAGCGCGTCTAGTCCCTCCGCTTGATCTCGCCTGTTTAGGGAGAAATACGTTTTCACCTTTGCATTTGAGTGGGATGCAAACTGGTCTATTTGAGGAGTGCCCCATTCTTCCTGTTATTCTCTGGAACACGTCTGCATTCAGACTCCATTCCAGTACCCTTTCCCTGCTTAGGAAATCTGCTATTTGGTTCAGATCTCCTTTAACCACTTAAGCCCCGGACCAATATGGGCCATTATGACCAGGCCCCTTTTTGCGATTGGGCACTGCGTCGCTTTAACTGACAATTGCGCGGTCGGTGACGTGGCTCCCAAACAAAATTGGCGTCCTTTTTTCCCCCACAAATAGTTTTTTTTGGTGGTATTTGATCACCTCTGCCGTTTTTATTTTTTGCACTATAAACAAAAATAGAGCGAAAATTTTGGGGGAAAAAAAATACATTTTTTACTTTTTGCTATAATAAATATCCCAAAAAATATATTAAAAAAAACATTTTTTTCCTCAGTTTAGGCCGATACGTGCTCTTCTACATTTTTTTTTTTTAAACAAAAATATCGCAATCGGCGTTTGAATGGTTTGTGCAAAAATTATAGCGTTTACAAAATAGGGTATAGTTTTAAGGCATTTTTTTTTTTTTTACTAGTAATGGCGGCGATCACCGATTTTTTTTCGTGACTGCGACATTATGGCGGACACAGCGGACACTTTTGACACATTTTTGGGACCATTGTCATTTTCACAGCGATCAGTGCAATAAAAATGCACTGGTTACTGTGAAAATGACACTGAAGGGGTTAACCACTAGGGGCGCTGGAGGGGTTAAGTGTGCCTAGGGGAGTGTTTACTACTGTGTGGGGGCGTGGCTACGACTGACATCACCGATCTCCGCTCTGATTGAGGAGCGGGGGAGATGTTGTGTACACACACACACACACACACACCTCCCCGCTCCGAGCCTCCGTGAGACGATCGCGGGGATCCACTCAGCGATCGAGTCCGCAGGACTCACGGGGGTCGCGAGCGCGCCGCCAGCGGCACACCCGACCACTTACAGGTACGCGATTATGCCTGTACGAGCCATTCTGCCGACGTATATATACCGTGAGCGGTCGCAAGTGGTTAAGGTATACCGCCGTCAGGGATGCTAGATTGGATTCCGCCCAGGACATAATCTTGGGGGCTGAGGAAGGCAACACTCTGCTCCTCGTGCCTCCCTGTCTTGTTATACAAGCCACTGCTGTGGCATTGTCCGACACCACTTGAATATGGCGACCTAGAACATGGTCCCTGAAAGCCCATAGTCCCAGGAGATGGCCCAAAAAAAAAAAAACTCTAATTGGAGGATCTCCAGGCCTCTCTGGTTGTCCATGCTCCTTGGGCCATCTATCCATCCAGAAGAGCACCCCACCCCCAGAAGCTTGCATCTGTTGTCAGTCTTTGTTCTATAGGAAAAGTCCAAAGCAGGCCCTTGTCCAAATTTGATTGCTTCCTCCACCACCACCACAGCTTTCTCTGAACTTGAGGGGGCATCCTGATCAATTTCTCCAGCGACTCTCCATAGGACCAATTCCTGAGAACTGTCCTGCTGAAGATCTCTTGCATGGAGACGTGCCCATTGTACTGCTGTATTGAAGCCGTGAGGAGGCCTAGAACCGCCATGGGTGCCCTGATTGTAATTGGCAGGTTTGTCAGAGTCTTTTTTACTGCCTTTTGGACCTTCTCTAGCTTTTCCTCTGGGACAAAAATGATTTCCTGTATGGAATTTATGGTAGAACCCAGAAACTGTCTGGAACGATATCATTTGATTCCTCTTTGTTTATGATCCATCCGAGACTCTCCAGATGTCTTCCGTCTCTTTTAGATGTTTCTCCAATAGATCCCTTGTTCTGGCAAATAGCAAGAGGTCGTCCAGGTTATTGATATCCCCTTTAATCCGAGGGGTGATGGTGTCAAAAAGGGAGGGCACTGAACTGCAGATTTGAGATCGAGTCTCCCATCTTCACCGCTAGCCATAGGTATTTCTGCGATACTGGAGCTATAGGCATCCCTCAGATCTATGGACGCCAAAAAACAATCTGGCGTCAGAAGATGTTTTACTGAAAAGATTGCGTCTGTCCTGAACTTTTTGTATCTGATGGACTCGTTCAGTATTTTCAGGTTCAAGATTAAACAGCATTTCCCTGATGGTTTCCTTACTAGAAATATGTGCGAATAGCACAATTTCCCTTCCTCTTTGGGGGGGGGGGGGACTGTTATAATCACCTTCTGTTGTAGTGGTTTCTTCTAGTAGAGATGACATCCCTAGAGATTTTTCTAGGTCCCGGGGTGTCTGGGTTACATAAAAGCGGTTTTGGAGGGGGTTGAGAGAACTCCAGTCTGTAGCCCTCTATTATCTTGAGGACAAATGGACTGGAGGTCGCTGTCTTCCACTGTGGAAAAAAGCCTGCAACCTTCCTCCCACAGTCAGAGGACTGTCACTGTTTTTTTGTGGTTTGACCAGGACGGCGGAATAGTACCCCCGATTCCCCCTCCCTCTTTGGGACCTCCAGGGTCTTTTATACCCTTGTCTCCTTATCCTCGGCTTGTTAAAAAGCACAAAAATTCTTCTTGCCCTGAGGAATCACTTTTTATTTGGGATGGCCTTCTTATCAAGCCGTTCCATCAAGTACGGCTTCCAGATCAGGGCCAAATACCAAGTTCCCCTCAAAAGGCAACCCACATAATTTTGCCTTTGGAGGCTGTATCCCCCTGACCACGTTTTTAACCCATAAAGCTCTATGAGCCGAGTTAACCAGGGCTGCGGATCTTGCCAACATTTTGATAGATTCGGCAGAGGCATCTGCCACGTACCCTACAGCCTTCTGTAGTACAGGCAGCGTGTCTAGCAGGTCCTTGCGAGAAGTTCCTGCTTCGATATGCGTTTTTAATTGCTCGAGCCAATGTTTCAGGTTCCTGGCCACCACAGTTGATGCCATGGCTAGTTTTAAATTGGCAAGAGTTGAATCCCAAGCTTTTTTTCAATAGGGAGTCTGCCCACTTGTCCATGGAGTCTTTTAATACGCCCATGTCTTTGAAGGCCAAGTGTGTTCCTTGATACCTGAGAAAACGCAGCATTAAGCTTTGGCATTTTATTCCAGACCCTGATCGCCATCGTCTCTCGAAAAGGAATCTTTGTTTAAGAGATTTAGAGAAGATATAAAACTTATGCACTGGGAATACCCGATATTTGACTCCCCCCCCCCCCCCCCCCATCCCTGGAACATTTTGTCGTGCAAGGACAGTTGAGCTTTGTCCTCTGATGTTTAAAGTTGTGTGTATAGTTTAATAAATTGTCCACTTCCTCTAAAGACAATCTATAACGTGATCCTCTTCCTCAGAACCCGGGGAAGCATTTTTCCTCTTCGTCCTCTGACTCACTGACCTCTCTGGGTGCAGAAGTATTCTGACGAGAACAGGATGGCAAATTGCCTCTACTGTCTGAGCTGCCGGGCGTTTATCCAGAAAAGGAACGACCCAAAACGTGTCTGCTAGTTCCTTTAGGAAAGAGCTTAATAGCGCTACTGGTTGAGTAGCAGCTGTAGCTGAGGTTTTTCTTGCCCTGAGTAAAAAGGTAATTTCAAGTTCAGCTTTAAATCTACTAACAACGCTTAGATGCCTATCCCATTTACCTTGGTTATCTGTGTAATGCCATGCTGGGCAAGCATTTTTTTTGAAAAATTTCTGTTTGTTCAATCGTCATATTTGGCTCATCTCTAGTAAAAAGGCAAACTTCACATGCATCAGGCCTTACACCATGAGGGAGAGGGCTGCAGAAAAAAAAAAAAAGAAAATAAATGCAACGGTGTGTGCTGGGGACTACAACCACCATACATTATCGCACTACCTGTGAATTAAAATGGATTCTCAGCGCTGCCCTTGCATCTCTTTATACTTAAATGGTGAGAAATACAGATGTGTTGACCAAAAGAAAAAAACCTTCTGCTAAAAGTAAAACACCCAAGGGGCTTGTATATCAACAATGTTCTTACTAAGAATAAGTGTTATTTCTATACAACTGGCAATCCGATGCAAACTTTTTGCCCTGGTTTCACATATGAGTCAAACAGGAAAAGCACTGGGGATTTTTGTGCAAATCATGTGCGATTTTGAATGGCTCAAATAGCACGAAAAGTAGTGTAACCATATCGCAAGGTACTTTTGCACCATGCGATCTGTATTTGGGGTGTCACTAACTTAACATTGACAGCCACTGCAGATTGCAACTGCAATTTTGAGTACAGTGTGTAAAACAGCCACAGATTGCAGGTTTGCAGCACCACCTAATGTGAACCTAGCCTTAGGGCAGGGTGTAAAAATATAGTTCTACTTTAGTAGAAAAAAAAAAAAATGGATACTAAAAGGCTCGGTTACTAAACGACATGCAATAAAGAAATCAAATAAACCCCAGGGACTATTTTACATATTAAGAAGATATGCTTACATTCTGATTGTCTGTAGGCACTTCGGAATTCTCCAAACGGTCACCATTAAGGAAATCCAATCAAATTCATTTAGGAGTAATTTGTTGACATTCTCTTTAGATTTTTTATATGCAAGGAGGGCTTCTACAGCTTTCGTAACCTGGAAGCAAAAAACATTTATCATGCATACAAACTGTTACAGCTTCTTAGCTGCCTTTTAAATCTAAGGCTGACCAGATTTAAAATGTTTTAAATAGGTGCCCAAGAGGCAGAAAAAAAACAACAACTCCCATTCTGAAATGGAAGTGCATGGTTAAGCATTACAACCCAAGCTAAAGACCTAACCGTTACTGAAGGACAACAGATCAGTAAACAAAATTGTCCAATTAAAAGGCCTTTCACACGGGTGGACCAACTGACCCTCCGGATTCCCCCCTTCAGTCGAGGGGAAATCGGCCCAACATATCGGCATCATATATCGGCCATAGCGATTTCTAAATATCGGCCAGAGAAAAACATATATCGGTCGACCTCTAAAGCAGTGTATGTTATCTTCGCTAGCAGCGCTTGGTTTACTTGGCTTCTTCTGGCTTGACCATCTGTGCTGGTCTTTTAGATTTCATGTCTAATTTTTGAGCTAGAATATCTCTCTCCCCCCTCTCCATCCAGAATTTTTTGGATTTTTATTAGATTTTTTACTCAAAACATTTTATTAAAATGTATCTAAAGAGTTTTCTATTTAACCACTTCAATACCATGCACTTATACAGCTTCCTGCCCAAGCCAATTTTGAGCTTTCAGCGCTGTCGCAATTTGAATGACAATTGCGCGGTCATGCAAACACTGTACCCAAACAATTTTTTTTATCATTTTGTTCCCACAAATAGCTTTCTTTCGGTGGTATTTGATCGCCTCTGCGATTTTTATTTTTTACATAAAAAAAAAATTTTTTGGAAAAAAACTAAAGTTTTTGTTTCTGTTTATTTTTTTTGTAAATAAGTACCTTTTCTACTTCAATGGCGGGCACTGATAAGGCGGCACCGACAGGCACAGGCGGCACTGACAAGCACAGGCGGCACTGACAAGGCGGCACGGATTGGCATATTTTCTTCTCTTTGTGCATGTGGATGGCCATGGGGGACTTACCTGGCCATCCACATGCTTGGGGTTCCCTGGTGGTCCTGGGGGGCTTCCCTGGTGGTCCAGTATGGGTATCCGAGAGGGGGCTGCGCTGATAATCAGCGCGAACCCCCCCGTCAGGAGAGCCGCCGATCGGCTCTACTCGCGTCTGTCAGACGCGAGTGAGGAAGAGCCGATCAACGGCTCTCCTGTTTACATTGTGATCAGCCGTGATTGGACACGGCTAATCACGTGGTAAAAAGCCTCCGCCGGAGGCTTTTTACCGAGATCAGTGTAGCCGGTGGGTCAGACTGACCCACCGATCACCGCGATGCGCGCCCCCCCCCCCCCGGGCGCACGGCGGCTGTTATCCCGCAGGACGTCATATGACGTCCAGTGTGGATAACACAACCACTTCCCAGACAATCAATCTGCTATTGACGGGGCGGGAAGTGGTTAAGCACTTCAGCCCCAAACCATTTTGCTGGTCAAAGACCAGGCCACTTTGTGATTCGGCACTGCGTCGCTTTAACTGACAATTGCACGGTCGTGCGACGTGGCTCCCAAACAAAATTTTACGTCCTTTTTTCCCCCCAAAAATAGAGCTTTTTGGTGGTATTTGATCACCTCTGCAGTTTTCATTTTTTGCGCTTTAAACAAAAATAGAGCAACAATTTTGAAAAAAAATTAAATAATTTTTTTTTACTTTTTGCTATAATAAATATCCCCAAAAAAATATATAAAAATACATTTCTTTTCCTCAGTTTAGGCCCATACGTATTCCTCTACATATTTTTGGTAAAAAAAAATAAAAAATTAAATAAAAAAAATCGCAATAAAGGGTTTATTGATTGGTTTGTGCAAAAGTTATAGCGTCTACAAAATGTAGACCTTGAAGGTCTCAAAAATAAAATTCCCAAAGGAATAAAATTTAAAAAAGTAAAATCTTCCAGGAGACTGGCTCCTAAGAGAGCCACATCTTCTGCTAGACAGAAAAAGACAGGCTGCTAGCTGCAGGTGGGAGGTAATGTCCGGTGGGGCTGTTCAGCTCTGGTTTGTTCTAGAATGTATGTTTCTAACATTTAACATTCTGCCTAGATCTTCTCCTGCGAGCAGGGACATATACCCACACGTTTACAGTATCCAGCTGTGTCAGTCATGGACGATGAGAAATCCTATTTTCTCTTATCGTCCATGGACTGGCACAGCGTCTCTTTAACACTACCAGTGGATGTCCCAAAGCAGTGTCAAGAGGGATGGGAGCAGTATGCTGGAAAACCAAAAACCATCACTCCAAACAAGGCAGAGCTCCTCAACAGAGGAGTTGCAACATCAAACAGCAACCTGCAACACCTTGCGGCCAAAGGAAGCATCCAAAGATGCAGCCACATCAACCTTATAAAACTTAGAAAAGGTATGAACTAGGGCTGCAACGGATCGGCAGTGATCCGAACAGGGTGACCCGTACGGATCGGATCACCACTCGATCCGGAGTGACCCCCATGGCCTCAGCCAAGGCCGCGGCTTTGGCCTAGCTCCGGAGCCGCGGCCATCTTGGTACACCCGGCGGCGGCTGCCTTGTGCGCGCTGTCGTCATCACCCCTCGCTGCTCGTGATCTGAACTGGCCGGCGGGAGATGCCCATTACTGGGGGAGATGACGTGGATATTACAGGGGGAGATTGTGGATATTACAGGGGGAGATGACGTGGATATTACAGGGGGAGATGACGTGGATATTACAGGGGGAGATGACGTGGATATTACAGGGGGGGGGGGGGATTACGTGGATATTAGCATTTTTTTTTTTTTGCCGATCCGAAAATGATCCGATCCATGAGTTTTTGATCCGTTGCACCCTTCGTATGAACGGATGACCAGGTCGCCCGCCTTGCACATTTGTGCAAACCGACGCTTGATGTCAGAAAGTCCAGGAAGCACCAATTGTCTGGTGGAATGTGCCGTAACCGGAAAGGGAGGCCGCCCCGCCCCTTGAGGGCATAGGCTTGAATGACGGTTTGTCTGATCCACCTAGAAAGGGTGGCAGACGAAACCGCCTGGCCCTGTTTTGGACCAGAGACAGTCACAAACAGTGAGTCAGACTTCCGAATAGAAGCAGTAGCAGACAGGTACACCCGCAAGGCTCATACCACATCCAATGTGTGAAGCGCAAACTCTGGGATGCGATGGGTGAGGACAATGTCCTCATTCAGGTGAAAAGGCCGAGACCATCTTTGGTAAAAAAGAAGGTCGCGGACGCAACACCGCCTTATCCTTATGGATGACCAAATAGTGTGACTTGCAAGACAAGGCCGCCAACTCAGCCACTAAGAAGGCCACCTTCTGAGACAAAGTCAAGAGGGGAATATCTGATATTTTCAAATGGAGGTTCCTGGAGAACCAAGAGCACCAAATTCAGATTCCACGGGGGGGGGAAGAGGAGGCTTGACAGGAGGGAGCACATGGCGAACCCCCTGCATAAAAGGTGCTAACCAAGGAATGACCCGCCAGCGGTCATTGAAAGAAGACAGCCAAGGCAGAAATCTGACCCTTAATGGTACTCAAAGCATGCTTTTGGGTCACGCCACGCTGCAAGAACTGCAGGATTCTGGGGACGGAATACGCCCGTGGACGCCAGTCCAGCGAATCACACATGGCGATGTAAGCTTTCCAGGTACGGTGATAGATCTTTCTGGAGGAAGACTTCCTTGCCCTTAACATGGTCAAAATGACCGAATCCGAGAGACCTCGGTCTCTCAGCAACTGGCTTTCAATAGCCATGCCTTTAAAAGCCAGAGACTAAAGCAGGATGAAATATAGGACCATGAGACAGAAGGTCCTCCCTCATTGGCAACCGCCAAGGAACGTCCGCGACGAGACGTACCAGATTGGCGTACCAATGACGCTGAGGCCAATCCAGAGCAATGAGGATCACCAGAATTCCCTCAGTCGCCACCCTGCGCAGCAGGCGAGGGAGCAACTGCAGCGGAGGATAGACGTATATCAGGTGATAAATGACCACATGGGGCCACCAATGCATCCGAGGCATCCGCCCAAGGACCCCTGGACCTGGCCACAAACCTCGACATCTTGCGATTGAGTCGAGAGGCCATCAGGTCCACATCTGGCGTGCCCCACCATCGGCAAAGGAGTTGAAAGACCTCCAGGTGAAAGGACCACTCTCCCTGGTCCAGCGTCTGGAGACTCAGATAGTCCGCCTGCCAATTGTCAACGCCCGGAATGTAGACGGCCGACACGCTTCTTTCGGCCCACCTTAGGATGCGGGCGACCTCGGAAGCCGCAGCTGAGCTCCGAGTCCCCCCTTGATGGTTGACATACGCCACCGCTGTGGCGTTGTCCGACTGGATCCTGATGGAGCGACCCTATAATCTCTCAGACCACGAGGAGAGGCACAGCCTGATTACCGATCAATATTCTGGAAATACGGGCAAAAACGGGATTCGTCCGGAGTCCAAAGCCCTTGGGCCGACAGGACTCCCCAGACTCCACCCCAGCCCGTCAGGCTGGCGACCGTCGTGATCACCGTCCATTGGATGGGGAGGAACGACTTGCTGGACCGAAGAGTCGGGGGACCTCAACCACCACGTCAGGGACGCCCTGACCGGGTGACTCACCTGGATCTGAAGATCCAAGGACAACAGGGATTTTTCCCAAGTGGACAGGATCTCTTTCTGCAATACCCTGGTGTGTGATTGGGCATACGGAACGGCCTCGAAAGAGGCCACCATGAGTCCCAGGACTCATGCAAAAAACGGATTGACGACCATTTTTGGGACGTCAGTACCCGCACTGCAGACTAAAGCGTCAGCAACTTCTCCCGAGGTAGGAATACCTTCACCTCCAAGGAGTCCAGGATCAGACCTAGATACTCCAGATGCTGAGTCGGGACCAGAACCGACTTCTGAATGTTCAGGAGCCACCCAAAGTCCCTGAGGGACTGACGATAGTCACACTTTCTTCTAATTCTGAGCCACTGTCTGCTCTTAGAAGATCATCCAGATAGCCCACGATAGCAATGCCTCGCTGTCTCAGCGAGGCTAAAACTGGAGCAAGCACCTTGGGTGAACACCCTCTGTGCCGAGGCTAGGCCGAAGGGAAGAGCCACAAATTGATAGTGGACTTCGACAATCGCAAAGCGCAGAAACTTCTGGTGACTTGCGCAGATTGGAACATGCAAGTAGGCATCCTTGATGTCCAAGGACGCCAGAAAATCCCCTTGAGTGTAGCGATCACCGTGCGAATGGATTCCATGAGGAACTTTTGCACCTTCAAAAGGCATTCAGGGCCTTGAGTAGAGGTCGGCCGATATATCGGCCGATTTTTGGCACTTTTTAATTAATCGGCATTGGCCGATAGCGCTGAAAAAAAAGCAGATTTAAAAAACTTCAGCGCAACTTGCAAATAAGTTCTTTCATAGAAGTCAAAAGTTTCCCATGGAGGTGGAGCGATGTAGCCTGCCAAGTGAGATAAAAGAGATACAATGTTTCTTCTTATCAATGAACTGAACTCCGTGTAGAAGTTCTCAGTTTAACCATTTAACCACTTAAGCCCCGGACCATTTGGAAGCTAAAGGACCAGAGGTGAATTCAGAATTTAGCACTGCGCTGCTTTAACTGTAAATTGTGCGGACATGCAATGTTGTACCCAAACGAAATTTGCGTCCTTTTCTTCCCACAAATAGAGCTTTCTTTTAATGGTATTTGATTGCCTCTGCGATTTTTATTTTTTGCGATATAAAAACGGAAAAAGACCGAAAATTTAGAAAAAAAAATGATATTTTCTACTTTTTGTTATAAGAAAAATCGAATAAACTCAATGTTAGTCATACATTTAGGCAAAAATGTATTCAGCCACATGTCTTTAGTAAAAAAAAAAAAATGTCAAAGCGTATATTTATCGGTTTGCGCAAAAGTTATAGCGTTTACAAACTAGGGTACATTTTCTGGAATTTACACAGCTTTTAATTTAAGACTGCCTATCTCATTTCTTGAGGTGCTAAAATGACAGGGCAGTACAAAACCCCCCCAAATGACCCCATTTTAGAAAGTAGACACCCCAAGGAAATTGCTGAGAGGCATGTTGAGCCCATTGAATATTTTTTTTTTGTCCCAAGTGATTGAATAATGACAAAAAAAAAAAAATTACAAAAAGTTGTCACTAAATGATATATTGCTCACACATGCCATGGTTATATGTGGAATTGCACCCCAAAATACATTCTGCTGCTTCTCCTGAGTACGGGGATACCACATGTGTGGGACTTTTTTTTAGGAGCCTAGCCACGTACGGGACCCCGGAAACCAAGCACCGCCTTCAGGATTTCTAAGGGCGCAAATTTTTGATTTCACTCCTCACTACCTATCACAGTTTTGAAGGCCATAAAATGCCAAAATAGCACAAAACCCCCCCAAATGACCCCATTTTGGAAAGTAGACACCCCAAGCTGTTTGCTGAGAGGCATGGTGAGTATTTTACAGCTCTCATTTGTTTTTGAAAATGAAGAAAGAACATTTTTTTTTTTTTCTTTTTTTTTTCAATTTTCAAAACTGTGACAAAAAGCGAGATCTGCAAAATACTCAATACCTCTCAGCAAATAGCTTGGGGTGTCTACTTTCCAAAATGGGGTAATTTGGGGGGGTTTTGTGCCATCTGGGCATTCCATGGCCTCCGAAACTGTGATAGGCAGTGAGAAGTGAAATCAAAAATTGACACCCTTAGAAAGCCTGAAGGCGGTGCTTGGTTTTTGGGGTCCCGTACGCGGCTAGGCTCCCAAAAAGTCTCACACATGTGGTATCCCCGTACTCAGGAGAAGCAACAGAATGTATTTTGGGGTGTAATTCCACATATGCCCATGGCATGTTTGAGCAATATATCATTTAGTGACAACTTTGTGCAAAAAAAAAAAAAAAAAAAAAAAAAAATTGTATTTTTTCCGCAACTTGTGTCAACATATAAAATATTCCATGGACTCGACATGCCTCTCAGTATATAGCTTGGGGTGTCTACTTTCCAAAATGGGGTCATTTGGGGGGGTTTTGAACTGTTCTGGCATTTTATACACAACATTAGGAAGCTTACATCCACTCTTCTAACCACTTGAAGACAAAGCCCTTTTTGACACTTTGTTTACATGAAAACTTTTTTTTTGCAAGAAAATTATGTTGAACCCCGAAACATTATATATATTTTTAAAGCAAAGGCCCTACAGAATAAAATGGTGGGTGTTGCATTTTTTTTTTTCTACACAGTATTTGCGCAGCGATTTTTCAAACGCATTTTTTGGGAAAAAAATAGGATTTTTTACTCACCGTAAAATCCTTTTCTGAGTCCATGGACCGACACAGCTTCTCTATTGACAAAGTGGGTATTATCCGTTAATTAGGAGTGACTAGGCAGAAAAACTTGTAAAAAGTGTTGCATCACACCTTCTACAGTACCGCCCAGGGGGCGGACCCTCTGGGTATACCCTCTCAGTCTGCACATCGCAGATCAGTTCGTCAAAAAGCAGTACAAACTTAAAAGGAGGGGTGGGTGCTGTGTCGGTCCATGGACTCAGAGAAAAGGATTTTACGGTGAGTAAAAAATCCTATTTACTCTTTCGTCCATGGACCGACACAGCTTCTCTATTGACAAAGTGGGACGTCCCAAAGCAGTGTCAGAGAAAAAACGAGGGGTGGTAACAGCATAAAAACAAACTTCACCCCAAAACACAAAACAGCACTCCTCCAACGGAGGAGTTGCAACTCTAAACAGCCGCCTGCAAAACCTTGCGGCCGAAAGAGGCATCCGAAGATGCACCTACATCAACTTTGTAGAATTTTGTGAAAGTGTGAGCGGACGACCAAGTCGCCGCTTTACATAGTTGGGAAACAGACGCTTGATGTCGGAAAGCCCAAGAGGCACCTATTGCCCTGGTCGAATGCGCCGTGACAGGAAAGGGGGGCGCCTGACCCTTTAAGGCGTAAGCCTGGATTACTATCTGTCGGATCCACCTAGAGATGGTGGCCGATGAGACTGCTTGGCCCTTCTTGGGACCAGCCACCGAAACAAACAGTGAGTCTGACTTCCGGAACAGGGAAGTAGCAGATATGTATACTCTCAAAGCTCGGACAACGTCCAAGGAATGCAACGCCGACTCCTTAGGATTCGACGGCTGAGGACACAAGGATGGAAGTACAATGTCTTCGTTGAGATGAAAAGCCGAAACGACCTTCGGAAGAAAGGAAGGCTGCGGCCGCAGCACCACCTTATCCTTGTGGAAAATCAAATAGGGAGCCTTGCAGGACAAGGCTGCCAGCTCAGAGACTCGTCTAACGGACGTAACAGCCACCAAAAAGACCACCTTCTGAGAAAGTGTCAACAGGGGAATATCTCTAATATTCTCAAACGGTGCCTTCTGAAGCACCGAGAGGACCAGGTTCAAGTCCCACGGAGGTAACGGGGGGCGGACCGGAGGGGCCACATGTCGAACCCCCTGCACAAATGTACTCACGAGAGAGTGAGTCGCCAGGGGTCGCTGAAAAAAGACAGCCAGGGCAGATATCTGTCCCTTAATCGTACTTAGGGCAAGCCTTTGGTCTACCCCATGCTGTAAAAACAGCAGGATTCTGGAAACCAAATAGGTACGCGGATGCCATTTCATTTCCTCACACATGGAGATGTAGGCCCTCCAAGTGCGGTGATAGACCTTCCTAGAGGACGGTTTCCGAGCACTTCTCATAGTAGAAATTACTGAGTCTGACAGGCCCCGGTCTCTCAGTACCTGGTTCTCAACAGCCATGCCGTTAAAGCCAATGACTGTAAAGCAGGATGGAATATGGGACCTTGCAACAGCAGGTCCTTCCGTAGTGGTAGGCGCCAGGGGACGTCTGCTACCAGACGTACTAGATCGGCGTACCAAGGACGCTGAGGCCAATCTGGAGCGATTAGGATCATTGGAATTCCCTCTGCCTCCACTCTGCGGAGCAGAAGAGGAAGAAGCCTTAAGGGAGGGAAGGCATAGATTAGCCGATACTGGCCCCACGATGCTACCAACGCGTCCGTTGCGTCTGCCCATGGGTCTCTTGACCGGGCCACAAACCTCAATACCTTCCGATTGAGTCGGGAAGCCAGAAGATCTACGTCTGGTGTGCCCCATCTTTGGCAGAGGAGTTGGAACACCTCCGGGTGTAAGGACCATTCTCCCTGGTCCAGCATCTGGCGGCTCAGGTAGTCCGCCTGCCAGTTTTCCACACCCGGAATGTACACGGCCGACAGTGCCGGTACGCTCCTCTCTGCCCACTTCAGGATGCGAGCGATCTCCGATGCTGCAGCTGAGCTTCTTGTTCCTCCTTGATGATTGACATATGCCACTGCTGTGGCGTTGTCTGACTGGATCCTGACTGGACGCCCTTGCAGTCTGAGACCATTTGAAGAGGCACAGCTTGATCGCCCGGATCTCCAGGACATTGATCGGCAGGAGGGCTTCCTCTGGGGTCCAGCGACCTTGCGCCGACTGGACACCCCAGACTCCCCCCCAACCTGTAAGGCTGGCGTCCGTCGTGATCACTATCCAGTAAACCGGAAGAAATGACTTCCCGGCCATTAGAGCCGGTTCTGTCAGCCACCATACCAGGGATCTCCTGACTAGGTGGCTCACTCGGACTTGATAATCCAGAGATGAAGGGCATCTGTTCCATCTGGACAGAACTTCCCTCTGTAACACTCGAGTGTGGTATTGAGCATATGGGACCGCCTCGAAGGAGGCTACCATGAGGCCCAACACTCGCATGCAAAAACGGAGTGACGACCAATTCCTGGAAGTCAGCTGCCGTACTGCAGCCCGGAGGGTCTGCAACTTCTCCACAGGGAGGAATACCTTTGCCTCTGAGGAATCCAGAATCAACCCCAGGTACACTAGGCGTTGAGTGGGCACCAATACTGACTTTTGCGTGTTTAGTATCCAACCACAGTCTCGAAGAGTCTGACAGGTAATGGACACGCTTACCTCTAATTCTGAGCTTGAAGGGCCCTTCAGCAGAAGGTCGTCCAAGTAACCTGTGATAGCGATACCCCGCTGTCTTAGAAGTGCCAGAATCGGAGCGAGCACCTTGGTGAACGTCCTGGGTGCTGAGGCAAGGCCAAACGGGAGGGCCACAAACTGGTAGTGGTTCTTCCCGATAGCAAATCGCAGAAACCTCTGGTGTCTGGAGTATATGGGGACATGCAGGTATGCGTCCTTGATGTCCAAGGAGGCCAGAAAGTCCCCCGGATGGAGAGCCGTGACTACGGATCGAACCGACTCCATCCGAAATCTTTGTACCTTCACAAAGCAATTGAGGGCTCTGAGATCCAAGATTGGACGAACCCCCTCCTTCTTTGGCACAATGAACAGATTTGAGTAAAAACCCTGACCCCGTTCCTGTTCTGGAACTGGAATAACTACCCCGCGTTCCAGTAGACCCTGGACCGCCCCATACAGGGCCTCCCGACGGGTCGGTAGTAGCTGGAGATTGGAGGTGATGAATCTGTCTGGTGGACAAGAGAGAAATTCTATCTTGTAGCCTGAGGAGATTACTTCGCAAACCCACCTGTCGGAGACTAGAGCAGTCCACTGAGTCGCGAATTTGCGAAGACGTCCCCCCACCCGAGAGCTGGGTGGGGGCGGACCTTCATGTGGACGCAGATTTGTCCACAGGCTTGTTGGGTCTGCGGGACCAAGGACGCTTTTGTCCTTGGGCAGGCGCTTTATCGGCCTGGGGTCTTTTCCCTGTCGCCTTAAGAGGGCGAAAAAAACGCTTACGTGCAGTAAAGGAGGGCCCTTGCCCTTGGCGTGGTCCCCTACCCTTGCTAGTTTGGGGAAGCAAAGTGCTTTTACCTCCTGTAGCATCCTTGATGATGTCATCCAGAGAAGCCCCAAAAAGTCTGTCGCCCTTAAAAGGCAGATCCAATAGGGCTTTCTTGGAAGTCTGGTCCGCAGACCAGCCCTTTAGCCAGATCAGGCGGCGTATTGCTACTGCATAAACTGAAGCTCTTGACAGCAGGGGAATAGTATCCATGTCTGACTCGCAGACAAACTTAAGGCCCTGGACCAACTGGTCGGCCAAAGTTATCTCATTAGGAGGAGCATCTCGCTCCTTTAACCCCTGGAGTAGCAATTTTGCCCATTCAGTAAGTGTCTGAGACACTAGGGCCCCCGCCAATGCCGGGCGTACTGCTGAGCCTACCACTGAGTATAGGTAGCGAGCGAGTGCTTCAGCCTTCTTATCCACAGGGTCCTTGAAAACAGGAGCCCCTTCTACTGGAATAGTGGTGGCTCTATTAAGTCTGGACACCGAAGGGTCCACTATAGGGGGAGAGGTCCATATCTTCAGAAAACTCTCCTCAAAGGGGTACCGTACTGCAAACCTCTTTGGGGCTGTAAAGACCCTCAGTGGGTTCTCCCATTCCTTGTATAAGAGTTTGTCAAAATAAGACACACAAGGGAACACCTTAGCAGTGCGGGCAGGTTTACGAAACCCAAAGGGGACTGGAGTATCTGCTACTTCTTCAGTCCTTTCCAACTTTAGCGTATCCCGCACTGCAGTAATAAGGTCAGATACCAAAGCCGTCTCGCGTACTGACCTGGACTTGGAGTCCTCCTCACTGTCCGATCGGTCACGGTCTGCAGTCTCTGATGCATCAGAATCTGGGCCATGAGCCGTAGCTGGACCTGGTTCTGCATCAGAAATATCCCCAGAAGATTGCAGGGGACGGGGGCGTTTATTACCCTCTGTATTCCCGTGTGCTGCTTCCACCCTGGCAGCAAACGCCTCTAGGATTGCCGACATAGCGTCCATAGACACCTCAGGGACACCAGCTGCTAAATCTGGTGTTTCAGGGGAGAAGACATCTGGCTCAGATGCCATGCTGACCACACGCTGACACTCACAGGGCTCCAGGCAAGATATCAATAGGCCACCCTCCTGCGCTGCAGAGATGCTGGGTTACCCAGAGGACTCACCACCCTGGATAGGTACTGCTATGCTGCGCCTATGATGCTGTCCCCTTGCTGCTGTGTCAGTCTGCTTCTTTTATCAGCACTTCCTGTGTGAAATTTCGTGCCAGTGTAATGCACCCTAGAGGCCGGAGGCTCTCGCAAAATGGTTGCCAAAACCGTCTGTATGGAAGATAATGTGGGCTCTAAGAAAATGGCCGCCGACAGAAGATAGAGGTCAGGCAGCCATAGCCCACAAAAAAGATGGCCGCCGAACGGCAATATCTGCATACAGGGTGGACAAACATGGCCGCCGATCACCTGATAGGGGCCAGTGGGTGTGGCCGAACTACAGGAAGATGGCCGCCAGGCAGTTACAAGAGGCCAAACTTGGCATGGACCACCTCAAAATGGCCGCCGACAGCATGGAGACACAGAAACACAGGTAAGCAAAAATGACATTTCTTTTAAATGTTAGTTACAGCCAGCCCCGCTCCAGTGGGACCCCCTAGGTGACCCCCAGCACCCAGCAACCTTTAGCTAGAAGCCCAGGGAGGAGGGAAAGGCAGGGAGAGAGGGAAGAAAGGGGCCACAACCACTTACTTGATCTCTCCAGGAATGTCCAGCTAAATCACCCAGCCGAGGTAGGGGAGTTTTACTTACCTATCCTGCATGTATTCTGCTGGAAGACATTCCAAACAGATCATCGTCCGCGCACGGAAGGTGACTGTTGGCCAGGCATGCTGTGATTGGACCCAGAAGGGACGATCATATGTATGCCCTGGAGCATGACGCTCACTGGACAGGCTGCTGCGACTCGGCCGTAAGGTCAGCCGAAGCTGAGCGGTCCGATGCAGGCCCTGGAGCGTAGGCTCACCGGCCACCCGTGGAGCGACGGGCATGTCGTGGAAAACCCAGCGCGTAGCTAGGGTCGGCACACGCTCGATGGCCTAAACTGGGGAGACTACAAGGATCGAGGATCCAGCCTGTCACCCAGTCGGCAGTTGATCGAAGATCGCAGGAAACAACAAATGTAGCAAAAAAATAAAAAATATATATATCTTTTTTCCCCGGACCAATGAGCCCGAAGGGAGCCATGTCCTACTCCTTGCTAGACAGAAAAAAACTGATCTGCGATGTGCAGACTGAGAGGGTATACCCAGAGGGTCCGCCCCCTGGGCGGTACTGTAGAAGGTGTGATGCAACACTTTTTACAAGTTTTTCTGCCTAGTCACTCCTAATTAACGGATAATACCCACTTTGTCAATAGAGAAGCTGTGTCGGTCCATGGACGAAAGAGTAATACACTTTTTTAAATTTTAATGCACTAAAACACACTATATTGCCCAAATGTTTGATGAAATAAAAAAGATGATCTTAGGCCGAGTACATAGATACCAAACACGACATGCTTTAAAATTTCGCACAAACGCGCATTGGCGACAAACTACATACATTTTTAAAAGCCTTTAAAAGCATTTACAGGTTACCCCGTTAGATTTACAGAGGAGGTCTACTGCTAAAATTACTGCCCTCGATCTGACCTTCGCGGTGATACCTCACATGCATGGTGCAATTGCTGTTTACATATGACGCCAGACCGACGCTTGCGTTCACCATTGGGCAACAGCAGGGCAGGACAGGGGTGCTTTTTTTTTTTTTTTTTTTTTTTATTATTATTAAGTTTGCTTTTTTATTTTATTTTTAAACTGTTGCTTCCATATTTATTTATTTTTATCACTTTTATTGTCATCTCAGGGAATGTAAATATCCCCTATGATAGCAATAGGTAATGACAGGTACTCTTTTTTGAAAAAACTGGGGTCTAGACCCTAGATATTTCCCTCTGCCCTCAAAGCATCTGACCACACCAAGATCGGTGTGATAAAATGCTTTCCCAATGGCGCTTTTTATATCCGGGGGGGGGGGGGGGGGGGACATTCCCTCCCACTGCTTGTAAAAGCAGTCCAGAGGCTAATTAGCCACTAGGATTGCTTTTACATGAAAGCCGGCCGCTGGCTGAAAAGAATGATACCAAGATGATACCTAAACCCGCAGGCATCATTCTGGTATAAACATTCAAAGTCCAGCAACATACCAGTACGTTGCTGGTCCTTGTTGGACATGTATTGTAATCTTTTTTTTCATGCAGCCTGTTGGCTGAACGAAAAAAAGATTGATCGGTGGGTATGCCCACCATTAGAATACCGCCCTTCATCCACCCACTTCTAATGATGGGCATACATGCACCATTTATATATGCCGAAGCATGGGGGCATCTTCTCGCAAAAGTTATGCCGCGTACACATGGTCAGACTTTTCCACGGGCAAGCCTCCGTCGGAATTTCGACCGTATATACGCGGCATTAGGAGCAAAATCGCTCCTCCGCCCCTGCTGCCCCAATGCTTCGGCATATATGCTTTTTTTTTTTTAACTGTGGTGGTGAAATCACCTCCTACAGCACTGGAGTCGCAGGGATCAGGCCTGTCTCTGCGAACGCTGCAGTTATGTGTGTTGTGTTTTGCAAGTGACCGTGATCGATCGATACTGCACTTCGGTGGCCTGGGCTGGACGGAGGGGCAAAACGCAGGTGCTAGCAGGTATCTGGGCTGATCCCACTAACAGTGCGTTTTTGGGAACCCTAAACTGCTGGGGACGCTAGTATAGATCTGATCAGATATTGATCTGTTCAGATACTATACCACTAAGGGGGGTGTATGCTTCACGTGTGGGTGTTAGCGCTACTGGCACTAACCTGACGCTGCCTGGGGTGTGACGCAGACCCTCTCCGACGCTAAAACCTAACTGATATCACCCGCCGGGCGATCAGGGGGTTAAACCTTTATTGGGTTATATACGGCGGGTGCCCTGACACTATAAAAAGCAAACTAACTAACCAGCGTCACCCGTAACACTTATATGATGATCACTGGTGAAAGGGTTAACTAGGGGCAATTAGGGGATTAAAACCTTTATTAGGTAATATATGGGGGTACCTGATGCTATATAAAAACCTGACGGCGAACCTAAAAAAAAATTACTGGCTACCTATCGGCATCACCGACACTAAGACAACGATCATAAAAACGATTGCTTAGCGACAGTGGTGATAGGGGGTGAAAGGGTTACCTGGGGGGCGATCAGGGGGTTAAACCTTTATTAGATAATATATGGGGGTACCTGACGCTATAAAAACCTGCGGCGAACCTAAAAAAAATTACTGGCTACCGATCAGCATCACCGACGCTAAGACATCGATCAGAAAAATGATTGCTTAGTGACGGCGGTGCTAGGGGGTGAAAGGGTTATCTGGGGGGTGATCAGGGGGTTAAACCTTTATTAGGGGGGGGGGTTAGGGGGCTACACTGGACCTAAACTAAATGTAGTGACACTTTTACAGTCACAAATGTCACTGATTGCAGTGATCACTAAATAAATGGTCACTGCAATCAGTGACACTGACTGGGGGCTGGCTGGGGGGTGATCTGGGGGTGTCTGGGGGGGGCGATTTATGTGCCTATGTGTCCTGGTGTCAGTGTAGTGTTGTGTGTACTAACCTGGCATCTTCTCCTGTACGGCGCTCGGAATATGTGAGCGCCCCAGGAAAGATGACATCACTTCCTCCTTCCTGGCAGGCAGGGGAAGCTCTCTCATTCGCCGGGAGCGATCGAGAGGGGGTGGCCGGAATCGAACGGCCGTCCCCTCATGCCGGATCGCTCCCGAAGGTAAAACGACCACCCACTGTAAAGAAGGGGGGTCCGATCGGACCCCCCAACTATACAAAGGCAATCACGTACATATACGTGATTCTGCCTGTCGGTGCCATTCTGCTGACGTATATTTACAGTGGGCGGTCGTTAAGTGGTTAAAGACAAAATCTTTTCTGACACTTGTAGCTTACAAGTAAAAATCCTGTATTTTCTGCTAGAAAATCACTTGGAACCCCCAAACATTATATTTTTTTTTTTTTTTGCAGAGACCCTAGGGAATAAAATGGTGGTTGTTGCAATATTTTATGTCACACGGTATTTGCGCAGCGGTCTTTCAAACGCAATTTTTTGGGAAAAATACTTTAATTTTAAATAAAACTAAAACAGTAAAGTTAGCCGTTTTTATTTAATTTTTTCGTCAAAAAATTTTGATTACCCGTTTTTGTGCCTGCTTCCTGATTCCCTTACTGAAGATGGTGGCGGCAGCATCCGAGAGCCGAGGGAGAGATGGGCTTCGTGTGCAGACATCGCGGGCGCCCAGGAAAGGTAAGTGTCCATATAATGAAAAGTCAGCAGCTGCAATATTTGTAGCTGCTGACTTTTAATATTTTTTTTTTCGGCGGAACTCTGCTTTTACACTGGAGCGGGTAGGCGTTGACGCTTGACGGTAAAACACTGCTAGTTTTAGCGGCGCTTTACCATCATTTTAGCGGCGCAATTCGGCTGCTAGCGGCCGATGAAGAGGTTAAATGCACCCGTGTAGCACCGCTGCAGAAGCGCTTTGCAAGCGCTTCGGCAGCAGTGCCCATTCGTTTCAATGGGCAGGAGTGGTGGAGGAGCGGTGGAGGAGCGGTGGAGGAGCGGTATACACCACTCCAAAGATGCTGCTTGCAAGACTTTTTTTAACGTCCTGCCAGCGCACCGTCTCAGTGAGACTGCAGCCACTTTTACAGGTGCTATTTTTAGCCCAAAAGTGCTTGAAAAACACCCCAGTGTGAAAGGGGTCCAACTGTTAGATTTTATGAGATTAAGGGGGGGGGGGGGGGAAATCGGCATCATATATCAGCCACAGAGATTTCTAAATATCGGCATCGGCCAGAGAAAAACCCATATCGGTCGACCTCTAGCCTTGAGGTCCAGGATTGCCCGAACCCCGTCCTTTTTTGGGACAACAGATTCGAGTAGAACCCCTTAAACCTCTCCTGTGATGGAACCGGCACAATCACTCAGGACCCGATCAATCCTGTACGGCCCCTAAGAGGGCCGCCCGACGGGCAGGAAGGAGAGGGAGATTTGAGGGAAAGAATCTGTCTGGGGGCCAGGAACGGAACTCTATCCTGTATACTGAGGTGACCACCACGCACACCCACCGGTCGGAGATCCGGGAGGTCCTCCGAACCTGCAAAGTCATCCCCCCCTCACCCCAGAGTCAGGCAGGGGCAAGACTTCATACGGCGGCCGGCTTAGGCACCCATGGACGCTTATGTCCCCCAGACGCACTTTTTTTCAGTCTGGGCGGGCTTCCCCTTGGATTCTGACTGACGAAAAAACTCCTTTGCCGGAAAGGAAGGGCTCCTTTTCCTTAACAGACTGAGGAAGGAAGGTGCTCTTACCTCCCTGTGACATTCATAATAAATGTCATCCAGGGCGGCCCGAAACAGTCTACCGCCCTTAAAGGGCAAGTCAGCCAGGAGCTTTTTGGAAGCTAGGTCGGCCGACCAGCATTTCAGCCAGATAAGGCGACGCAGCACCACAGCAGAGATAGAGGCCCCAGATATAAAAGGGGCCGCATCCAAAGTGGCATCGCACACAGACTACACTGCGCAAGTTGGGGAGCCAGGGCAATGGTCTCAGGAGGGAGATTATGCTCCTGTACTGTCTGGTGCAAAATCTTTGCCCATCCTGTGAGTGTCTGAGACACAAGTGTCACCGCCACTATAGGGCGTAAGGCAGACCCCCAATATAAGGTAAACCTAGTTCTACTCACCACCTCTGACCTGTCAGTGGGATCCGTAAATGCAGGAGTCCCTTCCATTGGGAGCGTGGTAGCCTTATTCAAACAAGCGACCACTGGGGGGAGAGCCCACTTCTTAACCAGGTCCTCCTCAAAGGGGTACCTTAATGCTAGGTGCCGCTGGACTGTCAAAGTCTTCTGCGGCTTATTCTAGACTTGGTCAATGAATGTATCAAAAAATAAAAGAATAAAATGGCACATATGGAAAAAATAGGATTTTTGTACTCACCGTAAAATCCCTTTCTCTGACCGACACAGCCTCTCTATTGACAAAGTGGGTATTATCCGTTAATTAGGAGTGACTAGGCAGAAAACGTGTAAAAAGTGTTGCATCACACCTTCTGCAGTACAGCCCAGGGGGCGGACCCTCCGGGTATATCACCTCAATCTGCATCTCGCAGATCAGTTTGTCAAAAAGCAGTACAAAAACTTAAGGAGGGGTTGGTGCTGTGTTGGTCCATGGACTCAGAGAAAAGGATTTTTCGGTGAGTACAAAAAAAAAAAATAGGATTTTTGTACTCACCGTAAAATCCATTTCTCTGACATCCATGGACCGACACGGCGGCTCTTATCAATGAACGTATGGGTATATGTCCCTGCTTGCAGGAGAAGACCTAGGCAGAATGTTAAAATCATTCTAGAACAAACCAGAGCTGACAGCCCTGCCCAGGGGGGCGGTCCCTTCGGACATTACCCTCCCACCTGCAGCTAGCAAACCTCAGTTCGTAACAAAGCAGCACAAACTTAAAAGGAAGGGTGGGTGCCGTGTCGGTCCATGGATGTCAGAGAACTGGATTTTACGGTGAGTACAAAAATCCTATTTTCTCTTATCCATGGACCGACACGGCGGCTCTTATCACTGAACGTATGGGACGTCCCAAAGCAGCGTCAAGAGGGATGGGAGCAGTATAAATGGAAAAACCAAAAAAACTTCACTCCAAACAAGGCAAAGCTCCTCAACGGAGGAGTTGCCACTTTAAACAGCGGCCTGCAACACCTTGCGGCCAAAGGAAGCATCCGGAGATGCAGCCACATCAACCCTATTAAAAAAAAAAAAAAAAAAAAAAAGACGTAGAAAAAGGTATGAACAGACGACCAGTTCGCCGCCTTGCACACTTGTGCAACCGACGCTTGATGTCGGAAAACCCAGGAGCACCAATTGCCCTGGTGAAATGCGCCGTAACCGGGAAGGGAGGTGCCCGCACCATGAGAGCGTAGGCTTGAAAGACTGTTTGTCCGATCCACCTAGAAAATGGTGGCGGACGAAGCCGCTTGGCCTTGTTTCTGACCAGAGACAGTCAAACAGAGAGTCAGACTTCCGAATAGAAGCAGACAGGCACACCCGCAAGGCTCGTACCACATTCAAAGTGTGCCGCGCACACTCTGGGATGCAATGGTCCAGGACACTAGAACGGGAGGACAATGTCCTCATTTTAGGTGAAAGGTCGAGATCACCCTTAACAAAAGAGTCACGGATGCAACACCGCCTTATCCTTATGGATGACTAAATATGGCGACTTGCAGTACAAGGTCTCCAATTCAGATACTCGTCTAACAGAAGTGATTGCCACTAAAAGGGCCACCCTCTGAGACAAAGTGAAGAGGGGAATATCCCTGATATTCTCAAAAAGGAGGTTCCTAGAGAACCAAGAGTACCAATTCCGATCCCACGGGGGGAGGAGACTTGACAGGAGGGAGCCCATGGCGAACCCCCTGCACAATGGTGCCAACCAAGGAATGACCCGCTAGTGGTCGCAGAAAGAAGACGGCCAAGGCCGAAATCTGACCCTTAATGATACTCAAAGCGAGCCTTTGGGCCACTCCATGCTGTAGGAAAACGTAGGGTTCTAGGGACGGAATACGTCCGAGGATGTCAGTCCAGCTCTTCGCACATGGTGATGTAAGCTTTCCAGGTACAGAGATAGTTCTGGAGGAAGACTTCTGTGTCCTTAATATATGACTTTGAGACAGAAAGTCCTCCCTTATTGGCAACCATCAGGGAACGGACGAGACGTACCAGATCGGCGTACCAGTGAAGCCGAGGTCAATCCGGAGCAATGAGGATCACCAGAATTCCCTTGGTCGCCACCCTGCGCAGCAGGCGAGGGAGCAACTGCAGCGGAGGATAAACTTATATCAGGTGATAGTGACCCCATGGGCCACTGACTCCTCTGAGGCATCCGCCCAAGGATCCCTGGATCTGGCCACAAATCTCGACAACTTGCGATTGAGTCGAGAGGCCATCGGGTCCACCTCCGGCGTGCCCCACCGTTTGTGTGGCAAAGGAGTTGAAATACCTCCGGGTGCAAGGACCACTCTCCCTGGTCCAACGTCTGGCGACTCAAATAGTCCGCCAGTTCTATGCCCGGAATGTAAACAGCCGACAGAGCCGGCACGCTTCTTTCAGCCCACTTCAGGGTACGGGGGACCTCGGAAGCCGCAGCTGAGCTCCGAGTCCCCCCTTGATGGTCGACATATGCCACCACCGTGACTTTGTCCGACTGGATCCTAATGGAGCGATCCTGCAATCTCTCAGACCACGAGGAGAGGCACAGTCTGATTGCCAATCAATGTTCTGCAAATACGGGCCAACGGGCTTCGTCCGGAGTCCAAGCCCTTAGGCCAACAGGACTCCCCAGACCTTCAGGCTGGCGTCCGTAGTGAACACCGTCCATTGGACGGGGAGGAACGACTTCCCGGACCGAAGAGCCGGGGACCCAAACCACCATGCCAGGGACGCCCTGACCAGGTGGCTCACCTGGATCGAAAAATCCAAAGACAACGGGGAGTTGTCCCAAGGGAACAAGATCTCCTTCTGCAATGACCTGGTGTGTGATTGGGCATACGGAACGGCCTCGAAAGTCCCAGGACTCCCATGCAAAAACGGATTGACGACCATTTTTTGGGATGTCAGCATCCGCACTGCAGACTGAAGTGTCAGTAGCTTCCCCGGAGGTAGGAATACCTTTGCCTCCAAGGAGTCCACAATCAGACCGAGATACTGCAGATCTTGAGTCGGGACCCGGACTGACCCCTGAATATTTAGGAGCCACCCGAAGTCCCTGAGGGTCTGACTGACGATGTCTTCTAATTCTGAGCCATTTCCTGCTCTGAGAAGAAGATCGTCCAGATAGCCCACGACAGCAATGCCTTGCTGTCTCAGCAAGCTAGAACCAGCACAAGCACCTTGGTGAACGCCCTCAGTGCCGAGGCTAGGCCGAAAGGAAGAGCCACAAATTGATAGTGGACTTCACCGATCAAAAGCGCAGATCGGAACATGCAAGTAGGCGTCCTTGATGTCCAAGGTCGCCAGAAAATCCCCTTGACGGAGTGTACTGACCACCGTGCGAATGGATTCCATTCGGAACTTTTGCACCTTCAAAGGCATTCAGGACCTGGAGGTCCAAGATAGGCCGAACCCCGTCCCCTTCTTGGGACGACAAACGAATGCGAGTAGAATCCCTGAAACCTCTCCTGTGACGGAACTGGCACAATCACTCCAGACCTCAAACCTGAATAGGCACCATAGGGCCGCCCGACAGGCAGGAAGGAGAGGAAGATTTGAGGGAAGAATCTGTCTGGTATTGGGAACGGAACCTATCCTGTAACCTGAGGCGATCATCTCGCACACCCACCAATAGGAGATCCGGGAGGTCCATTGATCCGTGGACCTGCAAAGTCGTCCCCCCTACCCCAGCGTCGGTGGGGGCAAGACTTCACGCGGAGGCGGGTTAGGGAGCCGGCTTGTTAGGCATACGCACCCAGGGGCGCTCGTGTCCACCAGCCGTACCGCTGTCAGTCTGGGAGGGCCTCCGTTGACTGACGAAAAAAAAAAAAAACTTTTTGCTGGAAAGGAAGGACCCTGCTCACAGCGGCCTCCTTACCCTTGCTAGCCTGAGGAAGAACAGTGCTTTTACCTCCCGAGACATCCTTGATGATGTCATCCAGCGCAGCATGGAAAAGCCTACCACCTTTAAATGGTAAATCCTTCAGAGGCTTTTTAGAAGCTAGGTCAGCAGACTAGCATTTCAACCAGATCAGACAGACAACGCAATACCACCGCCAAGACAGAGGCCCTGAGTTATAAGGGGCCGCGTCAAACGTGGTGTCGCCACATAAACCAGGCCCTGCACCATTTGTGGGCCAGAGCAATAGTGTCTGGAGGAAGATTATGCTCCTGTACAGTTGGTGCAAAAAAATTTTTTTGCCCATCCCGTAAGTGTTGGAGACACAAGGGTCGCCGCTACCACAAGCCGTAGGGCGGACCCCAACAAGGCAAAACATGGCTCTACTCACCACTTCTGACCTCCTGTGAGTGGGGTCCTTAAATGCAGGAGTCCCCTCCACCGGGAGAATGGTGGCCTTTTTCAACCGGGCGACTGGAGGGTCGACCACTGGGGTAGAAGCCCACGTTTTAAGTAGGGCATCTTCAAGGGGTATCTGATAGACAAACGCCACGGGACCATAAGAGTCTTCTGCGGCTTTTTCCCCAGACCTTATAAATGAGCTGGTCAAAGAAAGGTACATATGGAAAAAAACCTTTAGAAGGCCCGGCCCTAAGGAACCAGAGGAGACTGTCCACCTGTGGTTCTACATCCGCAGCATTTAGCTTGCGAGTGTCCCTCACTGCATCAATGGAGTTCACAAAACAAGCGCCCTGTCATTTACTGACACAGAACTTGAGTCTTCCTTGCAAGGAAAGTCCTGTTCAAAACCATCAAATATATTCAAAACTAGGGTCCTGAGCGGTAGTGGCTAGGCCCATATCTGAATCAGCGCACACCCCCTTTATTTTTTTTGGAAAAAAAGTGGGGAGAGGGGCTTTTTTGCTCCCTTGCGCTCACACACTGCTTCCTCCTGGTCAGAATAATGATTCCAGGACTACCGGCAACTGGTCCCTAAGGACCGCAGGTGCACTGCCAGTTGTCTCTAACAATGTGAAGAAACAGGTGAACCAGACTCCAATATTGCCACCCACTGAGACCTTATTCACCAATACAGTGAATACAGCCCCACCCACAGGCCGTGCTGGGGCAGAGGAGGGGATACCTGGAGTACTCACCACCCCTAGGGACCGCTCGGTTCCGCTGTATGAGCCACGCTGTAGTGCGGGTGCAGCCTGAGGTGAAGAATCTGAGGATGTGTGTAATTTGCGCCGTTCAGCAGCGCCACTAGAGGCCGAAACTGAAGCGCCACGGCTACAAGAAAATGGCCGCCGGGCACCAGTATAACGGTGTATTGAGCCCCAGCAAAATGGCCGCCAATGGCACACTTTTTAAAAATAAAACACCGCGCCAATGGCGCACAAAAAAAAAAAAAAAAAACACAGCAAGTCCCCCAGAACACTTCCCAAGCAAAACAGTCATGGAGCGCCCCCCCCCCCCCCCCCCAGGGCAGAGTGACCCCCCAAGCATCCCCACACAGAACAGGGTGCAGAGAGCAGCATAACAGGGGGGGGGGGACAGAGAGAACCCCCCCCCCCCCCCCACACACACAGAAACTCACCTTGCAGCAGGAGAGACTACTTACCCGTCCAGCAAGCACCTTGGAGAACACCCCTGGTGCCAATAGAGGGACTCACTGGCTTGTTTCAGACAGACCTATCAGAGTCGTACTGCGTAGCTGTCGGCCCGGTCCACCGCGAAAGATACAGTAGGTACTGTTCGATCTTGAGAGGACCGCAGGAGCATGAAAAGCAACCCAGCCACCCCTGGAGCCATGGGGTATGTCGTGAACTGAGTCTCACGCACACAAGACGAGGATCAGCACGCTCGATGGTCGGACAGGGAAGACTACGAGGATACCAGTGTACCCAACCGGTTGCCCAGCCGACAGTTGATTGAAGGTCTCAAAAATAAAATAAAATTCCCAAAGGAATAAAATTTAAAAGTAAAATCTTCCAGGAGACTGGCTCCTGAGAGAGCCACGTCTTCTTCTGCTAGGCAGAAAAAAACTGAGGTCTGCTAGCTGCAGGTGGGAGGGTAATGTCCGGAGGGACCGCCCCCCTGGGCGGGGCTGTTCAGCTCTGGTTTGTTCTAGAACAGTGGTTCTCAACTCCTGTCCTCAGGACCCACTAACAGGCCAGATTTTAAGTATTACCTTGGTGAGATGCAGACTAGAATACTGCAATCCCTGAGCAGCAAATTATATCACCTGTGATGCATTTCAGTTATCTTGCAAACCTGGCCTGTTGGTGGGCCCTGAGGACTGGAGTTGAGAACCACTGTTCTAGAAGGTTTTAACATTCTGCCTAGGTCTTCTCCTGCAAGCAGGGACATATACTCATACGTTCAGTGATAAGAGCCGCCGTGTTGGTCCATGGATGATAAGAGAATTCTATTTACTCTTTCGTCCATGGACCGTCACAGCCTCTCTATTGACAAAGTGGGACGTCCCAAAGCAGCGTCAGAGAAAAAACGAGGGGTGGTAACAGCATAAAAAAAAAAACTTCACCCCAAACACAAAACAGCACTCCAACGGAGGAGTTGCAACTCTAAACAGCCGTTTGCAAAACCTTGCTGCCGAAAGAGACATCCGAAGATGCACCTACATCAACTTTGTAGAATTTTGTGAAAGTGTGAGCGGATGACCAAGTCGCCGCTTTACATAATTGGGAAACAGCCGCTTGATGTCGGAAAGCCCAAGGAGGCACCTATTGCCCTGGTCGAATGCGCCGTGACCGGAAAGGGGGGCGCTTGACCCTTTAAGGCGTAAGCCTGGATTACTGTCTGTCGGATACACCTAGAGATGGTGGCCGACGAGACTGCTTGGCCCTTCTTGGGACCAGCCACCGAAACAAACAGTGAGTCTGACTTCCGGAACAGGGAAGTAGCAGATACATATACTCTCAAAGCTCGGACAAACGTCCAAGGAATGCAACGCCGACTCCTTAGGATTCGGATGAGGACACAAGGATGGAAGTACAATGTCTTCATTGAGATGAAAAGCCGAAACGACTTTCGGAAGAAAGGAAGGCTGCGGCCGCAGCACCACCTTATCCTTGTGGAAAAACAAATAGGGAGCCTTGCAGGACAAGCCTGCCAGCTCAGAAACTCGTCTAACTGACGTAACAGCCACCAAAAAGACCACTTTCCGGGGAATATCTCTAATATTCTTAAACAGTGCCTTCTGAAGCACCGAGAGGACCAGGTTCAAGTCCCACGGAGGTAGCGGGGGACGGACCAGAGGGGCCACATGTCGAACCCCCTGCACAAAATGTACTCACGAGAGAGTGAGCCGCCAGGGGTCACTGAAAAAAAAGACAGCCAGGGCAGATATTTGTCCCTTAATCATACATAAAGGCAAGCCTTTGGTCCACCCCATGCTGTAAAAACAGCAGGATTCTGGAAACCAAATAAGTACGTGGATGCCATTTCATTTCCTCACCCATGGAGATGTAGGCCTTCCCAGTGCGGTGATAAACCTTCCTAGAGGACGGTTTCCGAGCACCTCTCATAGTAGAGGATTACTGAATCCGATAGGCCCCGGTCTCTCAGTACCTGGTTCTCAACAGCCATGCCGTTAAAGCCAGTGACTGTAAAGCAGGATGGAGTATGGGACCTTGCGATAGCAGGTCCTTCCGTAGTGGTAGTCGCCAGGGGACGTCTGCTACCAGACGTACTAGATCGGCGTACCAAGGACGCTGAGGCCAAACTGGAGCGATTAGGATCATTGGAATTCCCTCTGCCTCCACTCTGCGGAGCAGAAGAGGAAGAAGCCTTAAAAGGGGTTGTAAAGGTTAGTTTATTTTCTAAATAGGTTCCTTTAAGCTAGTACATTGTTGGTTCACTTTCCTTTTCCTTAGATTTCCCTTCTAAATATTTTTTTTTCTTTGTCTGAATTTCTCACTTCCTGTTCCTCCTCAGTAAGCTGTTCTGGCTGACTCCACACCACTCGGATGATGGTGTGAAGTTTAGTGAGGAGAAACAGGAAGTGAGAAATTCAGATAAAGAAAAAAAACATTTAGAAGGTAAATCAAAAGGAAAAAGGTAAGTGAACCAACAATGCACTAGCTTAAAGGAACCTATTTAGAAAATAAAAAACGAACCTTTACAAACCCTTTAAGGGAGGGAAGGCATAGATTAGCCGATACTGACCCCACGATGCCACCAATGCGTCCATTGCGTCTGCCCATGGGTCTCTTGACCGGGCCACAAACCTCAATACCTTCCGATTGAGTCGGGAAGCCAGAAGATTTACGTCTGGTGTGCCCCATCTTTGGCAGAGGAGTTGGAACACCTCCGGATGTAAGGACCATTCTCCCTGGTCCAGCATCTGGCGGCTCAGGTAGTCCGCCTGCCAGTTTTCCACACCCGGAATGTACACGGCCGACAGTGCCGGTACGTTCCTCTCTGCCCACTTCAGGATGCGAGCGACCTCCGATGCTGCAGCTGAGCTTCTTGTTCCTCCTTGCTGATTGACATATGCCACTGCTGTGGTGTTGTCTGACTGGATCCTGACAGGACGCCCTTGCAGCCTCAGACCATTTGAAGAGGCACAGCTTGATCGCCCGGATTTCCAGGACATTGATCGGCAGGAGGGCTTCCTCTGGGGTCCAGCGACCTTGCCCCGACTGAACACCCCAGTCTCCCCCCCAACCTGTAAGGCTGGCGTCCGTCGTGATCACTATCTATTAAACCGGAAGAAACGACTTCCTGGCCATTAGAGCCAGTGCTGTCAGCCACCATACCAGGGATCTCCTGACTAGGTGGCTCACTCAGTCCAGAGATGAAGGACATCTGTTCCATCTGGACAGAACTTCCTTCTGTAACACTCGAGTGTGGTATTGAGCATATGGGACCGCCTCGAAGGAGGCCACCATGAGGCCTAACACTCGCATGCAAAAACGGTGCGATGACCAATTCCTGGAAGTCAGCTGCCGTACCACAGGAAGGAATACCTTTGCCTCTGAGGAATCCAGAATCAACCCCAGGTACACTAGGCGTTGAGTGGGCACCAATACTGACCTTTGCGTGTTTAGTATCCAACCACAGTCGGAGAGTCTGACAGGTAATGGACACGCTTACCTCTAATTCTGAGCTTGAAGGGGCCTTCAGCAGAAGGTCGTCCAAGTAGCCCATGATAGCGATACCCCGCTGTCTTGGAAGTTCCAGAATCGGATCGAGCACCTTGGTGAACGTCCTGGGTGCTGAGGTAATGCCAAACGGGAGGGCCACAAACTGGTAGTGGTTCTTCCCGATAGCAAATCGCAGAAACTACTGGTGTCTGGAGTATATGGGGACATGCAGGTATGCGTCCTTGATGTCCAAGGAGGCCAGGAAGTCCCCTGGATGGAGAGCCGTGACTACAGATCGAACCGACTCCATCCGAAATCTTTGTACCTTCACAAAGCAATTGAGGGCTCTGAGATCCAAGATTGGACAAACCCCCTCCTTCGGCACAATGAACAGATTTGAGTAAAAACCCTGACCCCGTTCCTGAACTGGAATAACTACCCCGCGTTCCAGTAGACCCTGGACCGCCCCATACAGGGCCTCCCGACGGGTCAGTAGTAGCTGGAGCTTGAAGGGGACGAATCTGTCCGGTGGACAAGATAGAAAATTCTATCTTGTAGCCTGAGGAGATTACTTTGCAAACCCACCTGTCGGAGACTAGAGCTGTCCAATGAGTCGCGAATTTGCGAAGACGTCCCCCCACCCGAGAGCTGGGTGGGGGCGGACCTTCATGCGGACACAGATTTGTCCGCAGGCTTGTTGGGTCTGCGGGACCAAGGACGCTTTTGTCCTTGGGCAGGCGCCTTGTCGGCCTGGGGTCTTTTCCCTGTCGCCCTAGGGGGACGAAAAAACGCTTGCGTGCAGTAAAAGGAGGGCCCTTGGCGTGGCCCCTACCCTTGCTAGTTTGAGGAAGCAAGTGCTTTTACATCCTCTGGCATCCTTGATGATGTCATCCATAGAGGCCCCAAAAAGTCTGTCGCCCTTGAAAGGCAGATCCAACAGGGCTTTCTTGGAGGTCTGGTCCGCAGACCAGCCCTTTAGCCAGATCAGGCGGCTTATTGCTACTGCATGAACCAAAGCTTTTGACAGCAGGGGGAATAGTATCCATGTCTGACTCGCAGACAAACTTAAGGCCCTGGACCAACTGGTCGGCCAAAGTTATCTCATCAGGAGGAGCATCTCGCTCCTTAACCCCTGGAGTAGCAACCCTGCCCATTCAGTAAGTGTCTGAGACACTAGAGCCTCGCCAATGCCGGGCGTACTGCCGAGCCTACCACTGAGTATAGGTTAGCGTATCCCGCACTGCAGTAATAAGGTCAGATACCAAAGCCATCTCACGTACTGACCTGGACTTGGAGTCCTCCTCACTGTCCGGTCACGGTCTGCAGTCTCTGAAGCGTCAGAATCTGGGCCCTGAGCCGTAGCTGGACCTGGTTCTGCATCAGAATTATCCCCAGAAGCTTGCAGGGGACGGGGGCGTTTACCCCCTGTATTCCTTTGTGCTGCTTCCACCCTAGCAGCAAACGCCTCTAGGATTTCCGTCATAGCGTTCATAGACACCTCAGGGGCACCAGCTGCTAAATCTGGCATTTCAGAGGAAAAGGACATCTGGCTCAGTGGGTGTAGAACTACAAAAAAAAAAAAAAAAGTGCCGAAACCACAGGAAGATGGCCGACGGGCAGCACTAGAGGCCGAACCCGGCATGGACCACCACAAAATGGCCGACAGCATGGAGGAGGAAGCACACAGGTAAGCAGAAATGACATTTCTTTTAAATGTTAGTTACAGCCAGCCCCACTCCAATGGAACCCCTTAGGTGACCCCCAGCACCCAGCAACCTTTAGCTAGAAGCCCAGGAAGGAGGGAAAGGCAGGGAGAGAGGGAAGAAAGAAAGGGGCCACAACCACTTACTTGATCTCTCCAGGAATGTCCAGCCAAATCACCCAGCCGAGGCAGGGGAGTTTACTTACCTATCCTGCATGTATCATGATGGAAGACATTCCAAACAGATCATCGTCCGCGCACGGAAGGTGACTGTTGGCCAGGCATGCTGCGATTGGACCCAAAGGGACAATCATATGTATGCCCTGGAGCGCGATGCTCAACGGACAGGCTGGCGCGACTTGGCCGTAAGGTCAGCCGAAGCTGAGCGGTCCGATGCAAGCCTTGGAGCGCAAGCTCACCGGCCAGGCTGCTGTGACTCGGCCGTAAGGTCAGCCAAAGCTGAGCGGTCCGATGCAGGCCCTGGAGCGTAGGCTCACCGGCCACCCGTGGAGCGACGGGCATGTCGTGGAAAACCCAGCGCGTAGCTAGGGTCGGCACACGCTCGATGGCCGAAACTGGGGAGACTACAAGGATCGAGGATCCAGCCTGTCACCCAGTCGGCAGTTGATCGCAGGAAACAAAAATGTAGCAAATATAGATTATATATATATATATATATATATATATATATATATATATATATATATATATATATATATATCTTTTTCCCCCGGACCAATGGGCCCGAAGGGAGCCATGTCCTACTCCTTGCTAGACAGAAAAAAACTGATCTGCGAGATGCAGACTGAGGTGATATACCCAGAGGGTCCACCTACTGTAGAAGGTGTGATGCAACACTTTTTACAAGTTTTCTGCCTAGTCACTCCTAAGTAACGGATAATACCCACTTTGTCAATAGAGAGGCTGTGTCGGTCCATGGACGAAAGAGTAACCTTTTTTGAAGAAACGGCTTTAAAGGAACCAAAGGAGAAAGTTTCCACCTGAGGTTCCTCAGCCTCAACATTCAGCTTGAGAGTGTCCCTCACAGCATCAATGAGTTCACTTACAAGCACCCTGTCAGTTATTCAGAACTGGGCTTTTTCTTCCTCACAAGGAATATCCTGTTCAAAAACATGAAAATCCTCAGAGCTAGGGTCCTGAGCAGCAGTAGCTAGGCCCATATCTGAGACAGAGCACTCCCCTACAGGAGAATGTGTGGGGAGGGGGCGCTTTAAAGCTCCCTTGCGCTCGCACACTGCTTCCATCCTGACAAGGATGATTCCAAGCCTGCCGACAACTAGTCCATAGGGGGTGCAGGAGCACTGCCAGTTGCCTCTGACAAGTGTGGAGAAGCAGGTGAACCAGACTCCATACTGCCACCCTCTGAGACCTTATACACTATTACAGTGAATAATACAGTCCACCCACTGGCTAGGCTGAGGAGGGGATACCCAGAGGACTCACCAACCCTTAAGGACCGCTCAGTTCCGCTGTATGAAACCACGCTGCAGCGTGAGGAGAGCTTCACGCCGCAGCAGCGCCGATAGAGGACGAAACCGAAAGCGCCGTGGCTTCAAGAAAATGGCCGCCGGCCACATGTATTACTGCGCCATTGATCCACGGCAAGATGGCCGCCGAACGCATTTTTTAAAATCACCACACAGCGCTAATGGTGCCGCAATGAAGTCCACACACACACACACACACACACACACAACCAGAACATTGCTCCTCTCCCAGAGTCCACCCACTACACAGACATGCGCGCCCCAAGTACCCCCACACAGCACCAGTACAGGGTGCAGAGAGCAGCATAACAGGGGGGAGACAGGGAGAAACCCCCCCCCATATAAAGAAACACAGCCAGCATGTACTCACCTGCAGCAGGAGAGACTACTTACCCGTCCCAGAGGGACACACTGGCTTGTTTCAGACAGACCCATCACAGAGTAGTACCGAGTAGCTGTTGGCCCGGTCCACCGCGAAAGACAGACAGGTACTGTTAAATCTTGAGAGGACCGCGGGAGCATAAAAGCAACCCGGCCACCCCTGGAGTCATGGGGCATGTCGTGAACTGAGTCTCACGCACACAAGGCGAGGATCAGCACGCTCGATGGTCAGAAAGGGAAGACTACGAGGATACCAGTGTACCCAACCTGTTGCCCAGCCGACAGTTGAAGGTCTCAAAAATAAAATTCCCAAAGGAATAAAATTTAAAAATAAAATCTTCCAGGAGACTGGCTCCAGAGAGAGCCACGTCTTCTGCTAGGCAGAAAAAAATCTGAGGTCTGCTGACTGCAGTGGGAGGGTTATGTCCGGAGGGACCGCCCCCCTGGGCAGGGCTGTTCAGCTCTGGCTTTTTAGAATGTATGTATAACATTTCACATTCTGCCTATGTCTCCTCCTGCAGGCAGGGACATAACCCACGTGTAAAGTATAAGAGAGGCTGTGTCAGTTCATGGATTTTGTACCAGGATAGCCACACACCTCTGCACCGGCAATTTGGGCTGAGGTCTCTGCTGGTCCCAAGGTACAATATAGCAGACCTGCACACAAAATAAGTGGTCAGACTATTCAGAGCTTCCCCCAGTGATGGACTCTGAAACTGACATCTGGAGATTCCACTGGAAGTTGGCTAGAAGGCGTTTAGGGCTGCTGCCTGCATGGGCTGTGTGCTGCTTCTAGAAACTGGGCAGCTGGGACTTAAAGTTCTGTATTGGCTGCGCTTACTGTCCTGTGGACCATTTCTTCTTGCGGTACCACATTGCTACTTTGTGGACTATTTCTCCTATTTGTCTCTACTCTCACAACTGTTAGGCTGAGTTCCCAATGGCATTAAAGCGGAGTTCCGCCGGGAAAGAAAAAAAAAAAAAAATACTGCAGCTGTGGACTTTTAAAATAAGGACACTTACCTGTCCTGGGTACCCGCGATGTTGGCACCCAAAGCCAATCTGTCGCTCGGGTGGAGGCGCCGTCATCTTTGGTAAGGGAATCAGGAAGTGAAGCCTTGCAGCTTCACTTCCTGAGTCGCGCTGCGCAATCCCACTGGTCCCTGCTGTCTTCTGGGACCTGTGTGTCTCCCAGAAAACAGCGGGGGGCGGAGGAGGGGCCGGACGTTGCATAGGTCGCCGCGGATACTGCGGTGATCTGTGCTCGGAAGTGGGAGCAAATACCTGGGATTACACAGGTATCTGCTCCCTCCTCCCCCCTGAAAAGGTGCCAAATGTGACACCAGAGGAATACGAAAAAGCGGAAGTTCCATTTTTAGGTGGAACTCTGCTTTAAAAAAAAGGCGTTTGAGAAGTGTTAAAAAAAGGCCCCTAAAATGCCTATGCACAAGATACAATAGACAGCACACAGTGCTATTCACACTAAGCTTCCGGCCCCTTTCAGGACATCGGGCGCCTGAATTACAGCGGCTTTTTTTTTTTTTATGCGCACCTGATTAGGAGCCATAGGCTCCAATAGGCTTCAAAAGAGGTGTAAAAACAAAATGAATATTGGCCATTGTAACACCGATCCTCAATCCGGCCAATCAGAAGCGGGCGAGACACGTTTTCCGATTGGCCGAAAAGACAAGAATCCTGTTTGGTTGCCGAGGGAGAAAACTGAAGCCCCCTCCTTAATCATTCCTTTCCGTTTCTTCCTTATGTCATACAAAGCCCTGGGCAGACTCACAAGATGACATGCCACAACCTCTCCCAGCTTGGACTTTATGGTTGAAACATTAAGCTAATGGTCATTGATCTGGTGAGAGTTTAGTGTGTTCTGAAAGTAAATGTGTTGCGATTGCTTGAGCAGACCAGCATTGTGTTGTTCTCTGTACAGGGGTTTGGATTCAATTTTGTCTGCAAGAAACAGTATTAGAATATAACATTATTTTATGTATGAAAAGCTGAGCGTTTGAGTACCGTAGTATATACAGACCTGGAGTGTTGTCAGTGGCAAAAAAAATAAATAAAATATTAAAATTTCACCGGTGTTCTGCCGATGAAGATCCCCCGCGGCGGATAAGGACCCCCCTGTACTGCGCAGGCGTGGCGCAGTACGATCAACGGAGCCGCCAAAGATGTAGAGCTGAGAGTCAGCTCTACACGGCGCCTGCGCATTGACTATAACACATGCCGCACGCTCCCGGTACTAGTGCTATTCTGCAAGGGGCGGGGGTGATTTTAGCAATAAAGTACACGTCTTAGCGGGGCAAGTTAAAAAACAAATGAAGGGCGGGTTTTGCACTGTTGATGGGCTGGTTTGCACGACCTATTTAACGAACACAATGAATTTATCACAGTATCTACCCGCCCTTTTCATCTCTGTCCATCATTTTAGAATACCGCCTCTTGGGAGTTAAATAGTTCGTGCAAATCCGCCCATCAACACTGCAAAACCCACCCCTCATGTTTTAACTTGCCCCGCTAAGACGTGTAATTTATTGCTAAAATCATCCCACCCCTTGCAGAGTAGCACTAGCATCGGGAGCGTGCGGCATATGTGTCAGTCATTGCGCAGGCGCCGTGTAGAGCTGACTCTCAGCTCTACAACTTCGGCTGTTTTCAGAGGCTCCGTTGGAGGTTAGTACTGCGCAAGTGCCGCACCTGCGTAGTACAGGGGGGGTCCTTATCCGCTGGGGGAACCTTTTCGACAAGACACCGGCCGCCGCGGCTTTCCAGCATAGTCTTAACTAGTTTCTGACACTACATACGCACATCTAATGTAATTATGATACAAGACTAGGAAAAACATAGAAGTATGATCTGTTACTTTGTGCCTGTTGTAGCAATTATATGACCACGAAGGGTCACCACACATGGTACAACCTGACCATACAATCAACTTCATATTTGCCAAAACTATGTAACCTGATGATTTGCCCAAATCAAGTTCCATCCAATCAAGCATACCCTTACACTCCATATTCGATAGATCTAAAAGGAGATTGTACAATCAGATTGGTAAGCTTAAAATAAAGCACACGATTCCTGTCTGATGCCCACTAAACACAAAAACAAATAATCCAGTATAAATTAACAAACTAAGGTAATGTGCCCAGCTATTGCAAAATGTCTTCATACGAATAGCTGAAAAGACAATAACGGCAAGCTCCTTATGGGCACTACTCTACGATAAAGCATTAAACGGTTCCAGTAACGCTCTGCCAATAAAACACAAACAAGCCTTTATATTAGTGAACGATACATTACATAAATACTATAAACAAGTAGGATGGCCTTCCGGTGACTAGAATTACGTCCCACAAAAATTAGTGTACATCACAAGAAAATTGCACTGCTTTAATGACAGCAATACCCGTTTTTACTTGTAACCCGACTTGAAACATACACCGCTCTCACCTGCAAGATGTCCATGCCATACATTCGTCTGTCCCCCATGTTGCTTTCTACACGTGTATCGCAGAGCATTTGATAACGCCCACGGCCACTGAACGTCAATTCCGCTCCTAAACCGGAAGTTGAGTCGCTGAGGAAATTACGTCAAGTAATTATCTAACGAAAAAAATACGTAGCAAATGCTATTATAGTAGCGGTTATCTGCAGTCCACTTGTAGTATAAAATCCAGTTTCCAATGAAATTCCAAGGGGGTTAGGCTGCGAGTGGAGCTCCACATTTGGAAAAAAGCAGTGTGGCCTCCTCTCCACTTTTTTTTTTAAATTGAACTTTATTGTAACAAACAATGAATGGCTGTAGCTTGAGCTGCACTGTAGACAGGAAACATGTGTCCTTCACTCCACCTTTTTTTTCTTGTTTAAAGTGGTTGTAAACCCACTTTTCTGGTGCCTCCATGGCAGCATACCTGTGACAAGCTCCGCCTTGGCTCCTCCCTCAGGACTAGTGAATATTATAAAAGAGTTGATTAGCACAGCCCCAGCATTCTCCTTTTTTTCCTCATACCTCATGACAGTGAATTCTGGTCAAACGGCCTTACCGTCTGCATTCGGCAGCTTCCGTCCGGGTTCAAGCCTCTCCCAGACGCGGTCCCTTCTCTTGGGTAGCTAAACGCGCTTATAAGGTTGGGAGTCCCTTCTGTAGGATCTTTTGGGACAAGCAGTTTGTCTCTTAACTAAGAGCTCTACCTGCAGCACATCTTCCAGGCATTAGTTTACACATGGCAACAGAAACAGCAGCTATTTCTGCATTTTTTTTTTTCTTCCCTTTTTTCCTTCCTTTTTTAGCTTTTTCTTTCTGGCTGTTTTCTTAGTGTTTCCCATTTCCTTTATGCCCCCTGTCTCCCCCTCGCCCTCTATCACCTCCTTGTCCCCCTTAGGGATCGCGCGCGCTCACCCCCAGCCTTTTTATTTACTTACGGCGTCTTTTGCCACGTTCTGCGCAGACGCCCGGGTCCTAGAGCCGCCGGTTCGTGCATGTGCGGAAGCCTCGGCAGCCATCTTAGGTTAGGGAAAAATTTTGTTTTCTTGCCCTTAACCCTAAATTTCAGGGCAGAGGCGTTTTCCTCTATCCACCTGGTCCCATTTATCTCCCTGGCTGCCTGAGATCTACTTAACAGAAAGCTCCAGGGAAGAATACCTGTCGTTTCAGGCAAGTAAAAATATATATGTGTGTTATATATATATATATATATATATAAACAAAAATGATGTATCAAAAAACTGTATAGCAAGCAACAGTAAAAATTGCATCAAAGTAGCGCTAACATCAGTTAATAAAAACAGACTTGTGAATATATATGAAAATACATAGATAGGGAGAGCTTGATTAAAGCAAAAGGACACAATGACTAAGCATGAAAGGTCCGTAAAATATGAGAGTCTGTGGGAAGTGGGAGAAATCGATCAAAATCACTTTTCACGCGATGGGTGACCTCTCTCCAAAGATAACTTCACAGATATATTCCACACACCCCTTAGGGGTTTAAACTCACCACAGTGATGAAAATATTATGCCTGAACGATATCCAAAGCGGACTGCTCAGTCGGTGTGTCTCAGCAAACTTCCGTCATCCAGGAACATAGGAAGACAAAGGCTCCACATAGTGTAATCCCGTTTCAAATGTATTTATTAAAACAACATAAAAATTCCATCAAACCAGATGCTGCAAAAGTTCCCACTCGAGAAAATATGGCTCAATGTCAGCATTAATTGCATAGGTGTATCACTCAGCTCGCTATTGCTGACAGTCTGAATGAACCTGATAAGCCAAATGAGCCGCTGGATGTTATCTCTGTGTTAAAAGAAACTCCAGCGTGATCCCCTAATTGTTTCCTGCTCCTCCACAGGATCTGTGGGAAAAAGAGAGCTTCTCTGTTTGAAATGTCTAAGCGCTGTGAAATCACTCCCTGACCGGTTTCATCCTTACAATTTTGTCAAAGGGGTATGGTCTCACAGCGCAGCTTCTCAATATAAATGTAAAAACAGCCACAGGTGAGGAATTAACCTCATGTGTGCCAATAATTACCTTGGCACTCAACGATCAATCCTGCGGGCTAAAGCTACATAAAATAAAGACTAATTTAAACTCATAATAGCACCCATGCGCTGTGAGACCATACCCCTTTGACAAAATCGTAAGGATGAAACCGGTCAGGGAGTGATTTCACAGCGCTTAGACATTTCAAACCAAGAAGCTCTCTTTTTCCCACAGATCCTGTGGAGGAGCAGGAAACAATTAGGGGATCACGCTGGAGTTTCTTTTAACACAGAGATAACATCCAGCGGCTCATTTGGCTTATCAGGTTCATTCAGACTGTCAGCAATAGCGAGCTGAGTGATACACCTATGCAATTAATGCTGACATTGAGCCATATTTTCTCGAGTGGGAACTTTTGCAGCATCTGGTTTGATGGAATTTTTATGTTGTTTTAATAAATACATTTGAAACGGGATTACACTATGTGGAGCCTTTGTCTTCCTATGTTCCTGGATGACGGAAGTTTGCTGAGACACACCGACTGAGCAGTCCGCTTTGGATATCGTTCAGGCATAATATTTTCATCACTGTGGTGAGTTTAAACCCCTAAGGGGTGTGTGGAATATATCTGTGAAGTTATCTTTGGAGAGAGGTCACCCATCGCGTGAAAAGTGATTTTGATCTATTTCTCCCACTTCCCATAGACTCTCATATTTTACGGACCTTTCATGCTTAGTCATTGTGTCCTTTTGCTTTAATCAAGCTCTCCCTATCTATGTATTTTCATATGTATTTTTATATATATTCACAAGTCGGTTTTTATTAACTGATTTTAGCGCTACTTTGATGCAATTTTTACTGTTGCTTGCTATACAGTTTTTTGATACATCATTTTTGTTTAATATTTTTATTGTTTCAAGTGGCTGCTGACGGACATCTTTTGTCCACCTATTCATTTATTAATTAATTTTCCCAATATACCTGGATCTGTTAGACTGGTGTAGAGCTTATATTGCTCCTTAGCGCTGAGATTAGAGGAGTTGGGCAGGGCAATTCGGATTTTCCTCTTTTTTTACAATGTGTGTATATATATATATAATATATAATAATAAAAAAAAAGGGGGGAAAATTGTTTTTAAAATTAATTATAGTATATGCAGGTGTGCAAGTAAAACTAAAACTAAAAAAAAAAAATGTAAATTATTGAAAAAAAAAAAAAGCGCCTCAGCGATGACTTCCTGCCACTTCTATGATCCCGATGCCTGGACAACCTTGCTCTACTGGGACTAGAATCATCATAGTCCTCATTTCGCCTTGAGGTCTTTTTAGACGTCTTCTGGCATATAGGGCTGAAATACATAAAAGTACCAGCTTCGGTGCACTCTTTTTTTATTTATTTTTTTAAGATGTGTAAGCTTACCTAGACATAGGTCCTTACCTCAGAAGTAGAGTAGGATCTTTGTATGGGCGGCGAATGGCTCATGCTGAGTGGCTTAGCAAAGGTAGCAGCTAAGAAAGGAACAGGGAAGGGTTAACGACCATGTCCTAATCTGGCTAGGAGAAACAAAATCTCCGTGTTTTTTTTTTAAAATATAAATTGTATAAAAACTTTTTTTTTTTGGGGGGGGGGGGGGGGGCTTCTCGCACACATGCATATAAAAATATATATATATATATATATATATATATATATATATATAATTTTTTTTTTTTTTTTTATATGCATGTGTGCGAGAAGCCCCCCCCCCCCAAAAAAAAAAAAAGTTATTTTATATAATTTATATTTAAAAAAAAAAAACACAGAGATTTTGTTTCTCCTAGCCAGATTAGGACATGGTCGTTAACCCTTCCCTGTTCCTTTCTTAGCTGCTACCTTTGCTAAGCCACTCAGCATGAGCCATTCGCCGCCCATACAAAGATCTTACTCTACTTCTGAGGTAAGGACCTACGTCTAGGTAAGCTTACACATCTTAAAAAATAAATAAAAAAAAGAGTGCACCGAAGCTGTGTACTTTTATGTATTTCAGCCCTATACGCCAGAAGACGTCTAAAAAGACCTCAAGGCGAAATGAGGACTATGATGATTCTAGTCCCAGTAGAGCAAGGTTGTCCAGGCATCGGGATCATAGAAGTGGCAGGAAGTCATCGCTGAGGCGCTTTTCAGGCGCTTTCACGCAAAAAAATAAAAATAAATAAAAAGCGCCTGAAAACGTATTTCCATTAAAATCAATGAATGCTTTCACACTGGAGCAGTACACTGAAAAAAACGCCCATCTCCATTGAAATGAATTGAAAGCACTTCAAAAGCACCTGAAAAGCGCTTCAAAAGCGCTCAGTGTTTTACTGGCAGTTTTTCAAGCGCCTCAGTGTGAAAGTGGCCTAACGCTCCTGAAGCCGAGATCTCCAGGATGTCAGTCCTGTGGAGACACCTCACTTCCAGACAAAGTGATCTGTCGAAATTGCCCAGCGGACAGAAAGTCCGAAAGCCTGCAAGTGGCGGACCTACTTAAGAAGGCAGTAAAGAATTCCCTCACGGAATTGATAGCCACAATGCCGCCGCAACATCTGGCATCTCCTACTCAGGAGCAAACGGCTGAGGCATCCATTCTCAGGCCGTCCTCAAGTGAAATCTCACGCCAGACGCTTGCTTCTTCCTCTAAACATCAGGAAGAGAATGCCATCTCAGGGGGTCTCTCTGATGACCTAGATACCTTTTGGTTTTGCTTTCGCCATGGTCCAGCCTTTTGTGCAGGCGGTAAAACAAGCGATCGGCTGGGAAGAGACCGACACAGAAGTCTAAGTCATACTTCCCCTTTTTTCAAACGCCAGATTACCCTCTTTCCCTCTCATGAAGGAGATCAGGGATGTGATTGAGGAAGAGTGGAAAAAGACAGCGAAAAGATTCTCCATTAATCGACTGGGAAAATTGTACCCTCTCTCAGAGGCTGATTCCGCAATGCTGGAGGGCCCTCCAGTGGTTGATGCAGCTGTGGTAAGGTTGGTAAAGAACGTCACATTGCCCATGGAAGACTCAACTTTGTTTAAAGATCCACCAGACAGAAGGATGGATCTTGATCTCCCAAAAGATGGCAGGCAACGCTTGTAACCCTGTGATAGCCCTGACGTCAGTGTCCAACGCCCTACGCGTCTGGACAGATGATATAGAGTTTGCAATCTAACAGGATATCCCAGGGGAGGACATCATCAGTGCCTTAGTGGAGCTAAAGCTCTCAGTAGATCTTATTGGTGAAGCCACGATCGATTCAATTCGATGCTCCGCAAGGTCAATGCTCCACACAGTTATGGCCAAACGGGCCTTGTGGCTGGAACCTTGTTTAGCAGATATTGCCTCAAAGCAGAATTGGTGCAAGATACCCTTTGACGGAAAAGCCTTGTTTGGGGAGAAATTGGATAAGGCCATCTCTCGCGTCATGGGCGGAAAATCGGGCCTGTTACCCCAAGACAGGCGATCCAGGCGCTCCAGGACATTTACAGGCAAAATTGGAGAAACACGCAGTCTACCTTCCTCAAGACCCGTAGACAGAGACTCGTGCCTATCCCTCAGGATTCTGCTAAATCCTTTTGACACCAGGCCATCCCAAGCGATCCCTGTGGGGGCCAGACTCAAACACTTCTTGAAGATCTGGGAACAAAGTGCAAGGATTCGTGGGTAGTCTCCACAGTTAAATACGGTCACTTCTGGTCATTTCTAGACAAACCCTCCAAAGACTTCTTCTCTCAGACAAGGGTGTCAAGGTTCCCCCAAAAAAACTGAAGCACTACAGCGATTTCTTCTCTCCTTGCAGGAACCAGCAAGCAGTGGTTCCAGTGTCTTCATCAGAAAGATTTTCGTTTTTTACTCCACCCTGTTTCTAGTCCCCAAGAGAAACAGAGGTAGGAGACCCGTGTTAGACCTGAAGAGGCTAAATCGCTATATCTTCCTTATTTCAACAAATAGTCTCTGCACCCGAAAGTTTTCGACTGGTTAGTGGACCAGTGGGGTTCCCTCGGGCTGGGCCTATTTGCAACAGCATTAAATACCAAGTTTTCAAGGTTCATCTTGAGACTTCCTCATCCCCAGACGGAGGCAGTAGATGCTCTCTCAGCCCTTGGGCATGCAATCTGGCCTATGCCTTCTCTCCATGGCCTCTCATTCCAAAAAAAAAAAAAAAAAACTCCTGTTGAGGCTTATGGTAGAAACCACAACGGTGATAGCAGTCCTACCGTACTGGCCAAGACGTTCCTGGTTCCCCACAGCAATGTACCTGAATACACAGCCTTCAGTCAAGGTTCCAATAATACCTTTTTCTCCTGTCACAGGGATGTCACACCCATCCAGTTTCCCACAGGTTAAATCTTCACATCTGGCAGCTGAAAGGGAAAGATTCCAATCCCTAGGGTATCCCAACAAAGTTATCGAAACCCTGCTCAGCGCAAGAAAGCCATCCACAAACAGTATATACGATAAGGCAGTAGCAGCAATTTCAGCAGCAACCAGTAAAAGATGGGCTGAGGATTCATTAATAATCCAATTTTTCAAAGCTGTCAAAAAAGATCCGACCACCAACTAAACAATCTTTTCCCACTTGAGACCTTGCCATCATCCTAGAGTCTTTAACCAATACACCTCTTGCCTCTTCGGAGTCAGCATCACTTTGGAATCTAACCATGAAGCTATCCTTCTTCAGAGCCATAACTTCTGACAGGCGGGTTTCAGAGCTCCAAGCTTTAGGAGCGGATCTTCATCATATCATATTCTTTCCTGACAAAGTAGAACTCGGAACGGTGCAAGGATTTAGCCCCAAGGTCACATCATCCTCGAACATGTCGGAGCCCTGGGCACTTCCAACATTTTCAGAACAAGACTCGGGTTCTCTTCACGAGCTGGACATTGCCTCCACTTTGAGATGCTATCTGCAGGCTACAGCATCCTTCAGGGACACTATCAGGTTGTTCATAAACAAAGGCAAGGAGGCGTCAGCAAGAACGATTGCCTCATGGTTCGTTAAACTCATCCACAAGGTGTACAGGGCAAAAGGACTGGGATCCCCTTCGATAGTCAGGGCGCACTCCACCAAAACGGTTTCTACCTCTTGGGTGGCAAGAGTGAATGTGTCAATTGAAACTATTTGCAGGGCAGCGACTTTGGTCGTTCCAACATACGTTTCTGAAACATTACCGAGTAGACCCAGGAGCTCTCTCATCGGTGGAGTTTGGCAGACAAGCGGTCAAATTGGCCTTTGCTTCTTCCTCTAAATGATGATGATAATCTCTTTAAAATAAACCTCTGAGCATCATCCCACCCATATCAGCTAGTTATTTGTCACAGGTATGCTGCCATGGAGGCACCAGGAAAACTGAAAATTGTATCATACTTACCAGTAATTTTCCTTTCCTGGTGCCTTTTCATGGCAGCATACAATCCCACCCTCGGTATTCTATATTACGGAGAATGCTGGGGCTGTGCTAATCAACTCTTTTATAATATTCACTAGTCCTGAGGGAGGAGCCAAGGCGGAGCTTGTCACAGGTATGCTGCCATGGATAGGCACCAGGAAAGGAAAATTACTGGTAAGTATGATACAATTTTCAGTTTTTTCAACTTGCACCTACAGGTAAGCCTAGATTAAGGCTTACCTGTAGGTGCAAGAAATATCTCCTAAACCTACACGGTTTAGGAGATATTTACTAAAAATTACAGGCGCCGCTGTCTACGGCGCATGTGCGCCGTAGACAACGGCGCATTCATGGGGTTAATCCCATTCACAAAATCGGCTACTTCCCAGCAATCGCTGGGCGTAGCCGAATGTGACGGCTCTCGCGCGCATGCGCAGAGTGACGTCTCCGCCGCTCCGGCCAATCACAGCGCCGGAGTGGCGCTGTGATTGGCTGGTGCGGCGATACCCGGAAGTAACCTTCTGGCTATCGCCGCAGCGATGGATGCGGCTGAAGAGGGAGACGAGGACGGCTTCGGGGGCCCCGATCTAAGGTAAGTGATGCATAATGAGCTATTATGCTAGTCATATTAGCTCATTATGCCTTTCTCTTACAGGTGGTTATGAAAAAAAATAAAAAATATCGGATTTACAACCACTTTAACCCTTTCTATACAGGGCTTTTTATACCACTTCCATACCGGGCCTATTCTGGCACTTCTCTCCTACATGTACAAATCATCATTCTTTTGCTAGAAAATTACTCTGAACCCCCAAACATTATATATTTTTTTTTTTGCAGAAACCATAGGGAATAAAATGACGGTCGTTGCAACTTTTTATCTTGCACGGTATTTGCGCAATAATTTTTCAAACGCCTTTTATTAAAAAAAAAAAATGGTTTCATGAATTAAAAAATGACAAAACAGTAAAGTTAGCCCAATATTTTTGTAAAATATGAAAGATGATGTTACGCCGAGTAAATAGATACCTAACATGTCACGCTTTAAAATTGCGCACACTCATGGAATGGTGCCAAACTTCGTTACTTAAAAATCTCCATAGGCGCCGATTTGAACATTTTTACAGGTTACCAGGTTAGAATTACAGAGGAAGTCTAGAGCTAGAATTGTTGCACGCGCTCTAACGCACGCGGCGATACCTCACATATGTGGTTTGAACGGCATTTACATATGTGGGTGGGACTTAAGTTTGCGTTCGCTTCTGAGCACGAGCTATTGGGGACAGGGGCGTTTTAAAAAAAAAAATGTGTTATTAATTTTTTTATTTTACTTAATTTTGTTTCATTTTTACACTTTTTGTTAAATTTTTTATTTTATTTTTTATCACTTTTATTCCTATTACAAGGAATGTGAACATCCCTTGTAATAGGAATGGTGTGTGACAGGTCCTCTTTATGGAGAGATGCGGGGTCAATAAGACCCCACATCTCTCCAGGCTGGAAAGTATGAGATCGGGAAAAATAAATCACCAATTTCATTCTTTCGGGAACCCGGGCATGACGTCATCACATCGCGCCCGGGCCTCCGACGCTCATAGAGATGACTGGTGACCATCTGGTCACCAGTCATCTCTATGCTCGTCACGTGACCCGGCGCCGGACGATTCTCTCCGGGTCCCCGATGGCACGGGAGAGCCCGGAGAAGCACCGGATGGAGGCGAGAGGGGGGGGATGTCCCCTCCCGCTGCCTATAAGAACGATCAAGCGGCGGAACTGCCGCTATGATCATTCTTCTGGTGCGCAGAATCGCCGGCAGAAGAGAAGGATATCTGAATGATGCCACTAGCTGCAGGCATCATTCAGATTTCGCCCCACAAACCCAGGACGTCATATGACGTCCACCCGGAGGGAGAGAGGGTTCCTGCCGGCGTCATTTTACAATGACCCAGTATGGAAGTGGTTAAAGCGGAGGTCCACACAAAAATGGAACCTTTTAGGGGGGAGGGGGTGCAGATACCTGTATAATACAGGTATTTGCACTCACTTCCGGGCATAGACTCCCGTGGGAGTTACGCCTCTTTCCCCCCCCCCCCCTAGGGTTGCCACCTCATCCCTTTGTTGTGGAAAATTTTATTAATGTATGTTGTCAGATGTCCCCCAGTGTCGGTTTTGCTGTAATGCGCTCATGTGAACGTGTAGCGGGGGTCTCCTTTAAGGCCTCAGGACTACGGTACCCAGAACCCCATTTGGCACCCAAGGTGCATTGCCAACCGCAGAGACTCATGGGGTGGGCTATAAAGGTGAAGCGGAAGCGGAGCTCTGCCTCTTTGGGACACCGCACTTCTAGCAAGAGGATTCCCTGTGCGGACTCGCTGCTGGTGCAAGGCCTGAAGCTTGGGCCTTGCGCACTTCCAAAGAGCCTTCCACTCCACTGCGGAGCCTGTGTGGCACCTGATCTCCTTTTGTTTCTCACTGACCTCAGGAGGACCGAAGACCCGGCTATGGCAGACCCTGTGTGCGGAAACACAGCGGTGGAAGTTACGGACGGGGACTAAGTCCGGTGTGGTGAGAGAGCACTTGCTCAAAGTTATAGCCAAGTACTTTGTTTAGGCCTACTGACTGCTTTGGCCCTTAGTGCTATACCAACTATCCTAGCAGGAGACTATTTCCAGAACTGAGTTTGTTAGTCTCCTGGGAGTTGTTACTTTGCTGAGATAAAGTCCTGTTAGATTACAAATTGTTGTTCCTTATGTGCACCACCGATCCTAGATACTGGGGCACAAGTGACCCTATTATATAGGGACTTTTATGATAAACATCTGAGCCATCTGCCCATCCAAAAACTCGAAGACTTGGAGATATGGGGGATCGGAACACCGGCTACAGCCACCAGAATCCATCCGATGCTGAAGCTAGCCTACCAGCGACTAGTCTTGGAGCAGAAGGCCCCAGAAGAGGGGGTAGGGAAAGTCTGGAGGTTAGGGAAGAACGGGATAGTGTTACAGCCTGGTGAAGTAACCTGTCTCAGAGCCACCGTGAAGCTTACTTGGGAGCAACCTGGGCCTTTTGTCGTTTCGGAACCAGATCCCCGGGAGAAACATTCAGGTCTAGAAGTGATTCCTGAAGTGGTCCCACTAAGAGCTTTAAAGAAGGTGCCGGTGAGCATCAGAAACACCACTGATGCCCCCATGAAGATCCCAGCCAGGATGCTGCTGGGCCAAGTGAGTCCTGCTGCCCCAGTTGTCTTGTCAGAGGTGGAGAAGACAGAAAGAGAAAGCACAACATGGGAGAAGCTCTGCATGGAGAACCCGAACCTGCCAAGGGCCTGGAAGGAGAGGGCAAAGGCCCAGTTGACCAGATGGAGGAAGATCTTCTCCAAAGATGAGTTGGATGTGGGGTGTGCGAAGAGTGCCACCCATCGAATCCGCCTCCAGGAAGACAAGCCTTTCAAAGAGAGGGTCAGGCGAGTTCCTCTAGCCGACCTAGAAGATTTGAGAGAACAGCTCGCCGAGCTCAAGCGAACCGGTGTTATCCGGGAGTCCAGAAGCCTCTATGCCTCCCTGATCGTGGTGGTCAGGAAAAAGAATGGGTCACTGAGACTATGTATAGATTACAGGACTCTCAACAGGAGAACGATACCCGACCAATATACCACCCCGAGGATAGAGGATGCCCTACAGAGTTTGTCAGGAGCTAGGTGGTTCAGCGGCATGGACCTTAAAGTGGTTGTAAACCCGGTCATTTTTTTATTTTTTCTTAACCACCTGCAAGTCAAAGGCATAATAAGCTAAGATGACTAGCATAATAGCTCATTATGCATCACTTACTTTAGATCGGGGCCCCCGAAGCCGTCCTCGTCTCCCTCTTCAGCCGCATCCATCGCTGCGGCGATAGCCGGAAGGTTACTTCCGGGTATCGCCGCACCAGCCAATCACAGCGCCGACGTCACTCTGCGCATGCGTGCGAGAGCCGTCACAATCGGCTACGCCCAGCGATTGCTGGGAAGTAGACGATTTTGTGAATGGGATTAACCCCATGAATGCGCCGTTGTCTACGGCGCACAAGCACCGTAGACAGCGGCGCCTGTCATTTTAGTAAATATCTCCTAAACCGTGTAGGTTTAGGAGATATTTCTTGCACCTACAGGTAAGCCTTAATCTAGGCTTACCTGTAGGTGCAAGTTGAAAAAGTGGGTTTACAACCACTTTAAGAGCGGATACTACCAGATCCCAATGCATCCGGAAGATAAGGAGAAGACAGCCTTCATAACCCCTGTGGGATTCTTCGAATTTGACCGGATGCCCCAAGGTCTGTCTGGAGCCCCTGCCACTTTTCAGCGCCTGATGGAGAAAACTGTGGGAGACATGAACCTCATCGAAGTCCTAGTGTACCTAGATGATATCATTGTCTTTGGGAAGACTCTAGAGGAGCATGAAGAGAGACTGGGAAAAGTCTTTAAAAAGACTCACTGGCGAGGGACTCAAGCTTTCACCAGAGAAATGCCAGTTCTCCCAGTCGTCAGTCCACTATCTGGGACACATAGTGTCCCAAGAAGGGGTAGCCACAGACCCCGAGAAGCTGGAGGCAGTCACCACCTGGCCACGGCCCACCACTGTGACGGAACTCAGGTCCTTCTTGGGGTTCTGCTCATACTACCGGAAGTTCGTGGAAGGGTTCGCACGAATTGCCAGACCCCTAAATGAACTGTTGAAGACAGAGGGAGAAGAGGATGACTCGGGGCCCCAGGAAGCCGGGGGAGTCGGTTGAAAATCAGTGAAATGGGAAGTGTGAAGATGCCTTCCAAATGCTGAAGAAAAGTTTAACCACTGCCTCTGTCTTGGCCTATGCAGATACAAAAAAAACCCTATGAACTCCATGTGGACGCCAGTCATGATGGTTTGGGGGGGTGCTTTACCAGGAGCATGAAGGGCAACTACGACCCGTTGCATACGTGAGCAGGAGCTTAATCCCAGCTGAGAAGAACTATCCTACTCACAAGTTGGAGTTCTTAGCCCTCCAGTGGGCTGTGGTCGGTAAATTGAAAGACTACCTGTATGGAGCAGAATTTATTGTGAAAACTGATAACAACAACCCCCTCACTTATCTCTTCACCACAGCAAAGCTGGATGCCACTGGCCACCGATGGCTGGCTGCGCTTTCTGGATTCAATTTCAGCCTGATATACAGACCTGGGGCAGGAAACCGAGATGCGGATGCCCTGTCCAGAAGGTCTCATACTCCCACCGGCAGTACAGAAGAATGGACTCAAGTGACGCCAGATGGGGTGCGGGCTCTCTGTCAAGGAGCTGAACTCCAAGCCAGTGGTGGATCCAGAGCAGAAGAGATAGAAGTCACAGTAGTAGGAGTACCCAAACAATACTGCGGTGTGACTCAAATAGAAAAAGATCACTTGCCAAAGCTGTCCAAGAAGGAACTGAGGTGTGACCAATTGGAAGACCCTCTGGGGAAACTGGTCCTGGAAGCCCTGGAAGATCAAGATCCAGACAAACTTCTACATCATCCTTCGAAGGAGGCCCGCATGCTGCGGAAAGAGTGGGACAGGCTACAGGTGCATCAAGGGGTGGTCTACCAAAGGGGCCCCTCTGATGACCTGGAGGACAAATGGCAACTATTTCTGCCCGAGAAACACAGAGAGACTGTCTTAGTGGCCCTACATGATAACCATGGTCACCTAGGAGCTGAAAGAACCTTTCAACTTATCAGGAGTCCGTTCTACTGGCCCTGTATGAGGGCTGAAGTGGAGGCATACTGCCAGTCATGTGTACGCTGCATCCAACGAAAGACTCTACCCCATCAAGCTGCCCCAATGGGCCACCTGCAAAGTCAAGGTCCATTGGCTTTGGTATGCATTGATTTTCTCTGCCTCGAACCCGACTTGAGTGGACTAGGAAATGTTCTGGTAGTAACCGATCATTTCACTCGGTATGCCCAGGCCTTCCCAACCAAAGACCAAAAGGCTTCCACCGTGGCCAAAGTACTCATGGAGAAATACTTTGTGCACTACGGACTACCGCAACGCCTTCACTCGGATCAAGGGAGGGACTTTGAGAGTCGGCTGATCCGGAAGCTCTTGAACTCCTTAGGGATCAAGAAGACCCGGACCACTCCTTACCATCCACAAGGGGATGCGCAGCCGGAGAGGTTCAACAGAACCCTACTAAACATGCTAGGGACTCTAAGCAGTGAAAAAAAAAACACTGGAGCAAGCACATAGCAGCAATTGTGCATGCTTATAATAGTACAACAAGTGATGCCACAGGGTACTCTCCCTATAGACTTATGTTTGGAAGAGAGGCAAGACTACCCGTAGACCTGGCCTTTGGCACCTCTATAGATCACACCTCAGCCACCTCTCACAAGGGATACGTGGATAAAGGCAAAGTTTGAAGTTGGCCTATGAGCAGGCCCAAGCAGCCTCGGATCAAAGGGGAGCTCGTAACAAACAAAACTTTGATTTGAGAGTTCAGATTCAGGGTTTGCAACCTGGAGACAGAGTGCTGCTGCGAAACTTAGGGGTCCCTGGGAAGCACAAGCTGGCAGACAGATGGAGACCTGAACCCTATGTCATTTGCAAGAAGCTACCTGGTCTACCAGTTTACCAATTGAAGCCGGAAGGGAAAGTGGGGCCACTGAAAACCTGGCACAGAAACCATCTACTTCCACTTTCTGAGGCAGTTCGAATACCTCTTGTAAAGGATTCCCCTGAGCTAACTTCCATCCTGGATACTCCTAGACAAAATACCCGGTCTCGGACATCTCAATCTGGAGGAATGTATGTCTCTGAACCCAGCGAGGATGAGAGAGAGGAGCTTGAGTGGCTGTGGCCTTCCCAGGGCCCTGTACCTTCTTCCATAGATCTCCCACCTTCTGAAAGCACCCTAGACAGTACACTGAACGCAGAAGCCACAGAGTTTATCCCGTCCAGTCCTCTGTCAGACACATGGGAAGATGCCTTTGACTCACTCACTGCAGAGGATTCAAGAGAATCTATGTATCTTCCTGCATCTGAGCTGAATTCTCCAGTAGGGATGAGCTTCGTGTTCGAGTCGAACATACGTTCGACTCGAACATCGGCTGTTCGATCGTTCGACGAAGATCGAACGATTTGGGCCGTTCGCGCCAAATTCGAGTGACGCGAACGGCCCACAATGCACTACGCCATCGCAGTGTCATCCAGGCGCTGTGATTGGCCAAGCATGCACTGTGACCCCGCATGCTTGGCCAATCACAGCACCGGCAGCGAGGAGAGCAATGATTGGCCACAGGCAGGATGCCTGTGGCCAATTATTGCTGAGGGTGTTTAGTACACGCCCCACACTATAAAAGGCCGCCAGCACGGCGGCCTAGTGTAGTGTGTTCCGGAGCAGGGAAAGAGAAGCATAGGCAGGGACAGTGACATTTATTTTTTCTTGCTTAACCTGGATTCCTTTAGTTTAGGGAAAGAGAAGGATAGGTAGGGAGAGTGTCAGTGTGTTTTACTGTGCGAATCCTTGTTTCTAGGGACAGGGAAGGACAGTGAGGGAATTCTCCTTGTGCTATAGTGTGCTTTAAAAAAACATTTTTTCTAGGGACAGAAAACTATAGGTAGGGAGAGTGTCAGTGTGTTTTACTGTGCGAATCCTTGTTTCTAGGGACAGGGAAGGACAGTGAGGGAATTCTCCTTGTGCTATAGTGTGCTTTAAAAAAACATTTTTTCTAGGGACAGAAAACTATAGGTAGGGAGAGTGTCAGTTTCTTTCACTGTGATAATCCTTGTTTCTAGGGACAGGGAAGGACAGTGAGGGAAATTCTCCTTGTGCTATAGTGTGCTAAAGCATTCCTCATCAACCATCTTTGAAATCCTTGTTTTTTGGACAGTCAGGGAAATTGTCGTTGTGCTATTCTGTGCAAAAGCAATCATCCTCAACCATATTTAGAAATCCTTAAGTAAAGGGACAGAGAAGGACACCTGAAGGTAGCCCTTATTGCTTTTTTCCCATCTCCCTGCAGGCCATCTATTAGAATGTCTGGAAGGCAAACAAGGAGAGGCAGACAGTCAGGAGGCAATAAAAGAGGGCAAGCAGGCTCTGTGTCTGGGGGCAACAGTGCTGGTCGTGGACGCGGTGCATTGTCATCAGCACATGGCCATGGGACACGCTTGTCCTTCTTTTCGGCAGCTGGACATGTTGAGCCACATCATGCCGAAGACTTGGTAGAGTGGATGACCAAGCCCTCCTCCTCCTCCTCATCCTCTCTCACCCAGGCTCAGGGTACTGGCAAAGCAGCTGCCAAAGCGTCCTCTTCCCTGGTATCAATGTCAGACTCATCATCAGTCACTCCTTCCCTAGACCCACCATGTCCTCCTCCTGAGGAGTCCCCCGAACTGTTTGAGCACAGTGTTGGGTACATGCTCCAGGAGGATGCCCAGCGTTTCGAAGGGTCTGATGATGAAACCCAGCTACAGGAAGGCAGTAGCGTGAGAGCAGACAGAGGGGATGCTCAAGAAGGACACCAATCTGGCAGTCATGTTCCAGCAGCTGCAGCATACTGCCAGATTGGCTCCAGTGATGAGGAGGGAGGGGATGATGAGGTCACTGACTCCACGTGGGTGCCTAATAGGAGAGAGGAGGAGGAGGAGGATGAGGAGGAGGCACATCTCCAACGAGGCAGGATGCCCTTTGGTGGCCAGCGTAAGGGCAGTACACCGACGGAATCACACCGCAGAGCTCCGCCTGTGCAGGGCGCTGCCTCTGCCCGTCATTCAAAAAGTTCTTTGGTGTGGGCCTTTTTTGAGGCTAGTGCATCAGATCGCACTGCTGCTGTTTGCAACATATGTCTCAAGCGTATATCGCGTGGCCAAAACATCAGCCGCTTGGGTACCACATGCCTGACCAGACATATGTTGACCTGCCATGCAGCTCGTTGGCAAGCCTACCTCAAAGACCCACACCAAAGAACAAAGCGGACCTCTCCTTGCACCGCATCAGCTGGGATCTCCAACCCCACTATAACTTCAGTCCTCTCTGAAACATGCACTGAGAGGAATGAAGGTGTAGAATTAGGTGTGTCACAGCCAAGTACTTGCGGCCACTCTGCTAGCAGTACACCGACGTCCGATTCTAGCAGGCAAATTTCCCTGCCCCAGCTGCTGGACCGTCGAAAGAAGTTCACTCCCAGCCATCCACATGCCCAGCGGTTGAATGCTAGCTTGGCTAAATTGCTAGCGCTTCAACTGCTGCCTTTTCAGTTGGTAGACTCGGCCCCCTTCCGTGAGTTTGTGCAATGTGCGGTTCCTCAGTGGCAGGTTCCCAAACGCCACTTTTTCTCACGGAAGGCTATTCCGGCTCTCTACCGGCATGTGGAAGGCAATGTCTTGGCCTCGCTGGACAGGGCGGTCAGCGGTAAGGTGCATATTACCGCTGACTCATGGTCCAGCAGGCATGGACAGGGACGTTACCTTTCTTTCACGGCCCATCGGGTCACTCTTTTGGCAGCTGGGAAGGATGCAGGACAAGGTGCAGTAGTGTTGGAGGTTGTTCCACCGCCACGCCTCCAAAATGCTACTACTGGTTGTGACACACCTCTCTCCTCCACCCCCTCTTCTTCTTCCTCCATGGCCTCTTCCTGTGGTTTGTCCTATGAACCAGCGGTGCTCCGTAGCCGTTCAAGGGGCTACGCAAGTACGCAGGCAAAAAGATGCCATGCCGTGCTTGCGCTGGTGTGTTTGGGGGACAGAAGCCACACTGGGGCAGAGGTCCTGTCTGCTCTGCAGGGCCAGGCCGAGAGGTGGTTGACGCCACGCCACCTTAAGCCAGGAATGGTGGTTTGCGACAATGGCACCAACCTCCTCTCCGCCCTCCGACAGGGACAACTGACCCATGTGCCCTGTGTGGCTCACGTCCTTAACCTGGTGGTGCAGCGGTTCTTGGGCAGGTACCCGGGCTTACAGGATGTCCTGAGGCAGGCCAGGAAAGTCTGTGTGCATTTCCGCAGATCTTATAATGCCAGTGCTCGCCTGGCTGAGCTGCAAAAGGAGTTGAACCTGCCCAAGAACCGCCTTATATGTGACATGCCCACCAGGTGGAACTCAACGTTGGCCATGCTGCAGCGGCTGCACACGCAGCAGAGGACCATCAATGAGTACCTGTGCGACTACGGCACCAGGACAGGGTCAGGGGAGCTTGGTTTTTTTTCTCCACGCCAGTGGGGCATGATCAGGGATGCATGCACTGTCCTGGCACCATTTGAGGAGGCCACGAGGATGGTGACAGTGCATGCATCAGTGACACTGTACCTCTTGTCCACCTGTTGGAGCACACGCTGCGTGGAATAATGGACAGGGCACTTGAGGCAGAACAGAGGCAGGAAGAGGAGGACTTCCTTGCCTCTCAAGGCCCCCTTTACCCAGACAGTGTTCCTTCTGTCCCACCCATCGTACAGGAAGAGGAGGAGGAGGAGGAGGAGGATTGTGTCAGCATGGAGGTGGAGGCTGGCACTCAGCATCATCAGCAGCAGTCTTTTAGGGATGATTTACAGTCCCAAGAAACCAGTGGACTTGTACGTGGCTGGGAGGAGGTGGCTGCGGATCATGTCGTCCTTAGTGACCCAGAGGACTCCGGAGCGAATGCCTCAGCAAACCTACGCTGCATGGCCTCCCTGATCCTGCAAAGTCTGCGGAAGGATCCTCGTATTCTTCGGATCAAGGAGAGGGACCATTACTGGCTGGCCACTCTCCTTGATCCACGGTACAAGGGTAAGGTTGCGGACCTTATGTTACCGTCGCAGAGGGAGCAGAGGATGAGACAACTCTGGGAGGCCTTGCAGAAAGGTCTGTGCAATGCGTTCCCAGAGACTGGGAGGTTACAAACTCCTGGTCCTGGACAACGAGTTGCTGAGGCTTCGGCCAGTCAAAGAAGGAGCGGTGGGGAAGGTGGCCGTCTGACCGATGCGTTCAGACAATTCTTTAGTCCGCAGCCCCAAAGTATGATCGGTTCCAGCAACCATCGCCAGCGTCTGATAAACATGGTGCAGGAATATCTAGGGGCAAGGTCAGACTTGGACACCTTCCCCACCAAAAATCCTCTGGCTTACTGGGTCTTGAGGATGGATCACTGGCCAGAGCTTGCACAGTATGCAATTGAGCTACTGGCCTGTCCTGCATCCAGCGTTCTTTCGGAACGCACATTCAGTGCTGCTGGAGGATTTGTCACGGATCACAGGGTGCGCCTGTCCACCGACTCGGTTGATCGACTGACTTTCATCAAGATGAACCAGTCTTGGATCACCACCAGCTACCACACACCTGATGCTGATATAACAGACTAATTGATTTTAACATGTCACATCCCTTCAAGACTGATGCTGATGCTGAGTGCCTGTGCTGTTATGTTGACTGGCTATCCTCCTCCTCCGAGTCCTCAATGATACGATTGATGATGATAGCTTGGAAGATCATTTTTGTTTATGGGTGCCGCCACCAGTGGCTAAGGCCCAATTTTTCAGCCCCTGTTTTACAGGGGCATGTAATTACAATTTTTTTAGCAATAATTTGCCATAGGGCTCATTGCTGTGCTCCAAGTACAGTATCTGAGAGGGGTTGTAGTGTTGTGCCACCAGTGCCTAAGGCCCAATTTTTCAGCCCCTGTTCAACAGGGGCATGCAATTACAATTCTTGATCTAATAATTCACAGCAGGGCCCATTCCTGCACCCACCAAGAGTAACTCTGAGGGCTTACAGTGTTGTGGCACCAGCACCACCATCAAAGGCCCAATTTTTCAGCCCCTGTTCAAAAGGGGCATGTAATTACAATTCTTGATCTAATAATTCACAGCAGGGCCCATTCCTGCACCCACCAAGAGTAACTCTGAGGGCTTACAGTGTTGTGGCAACACCACCACCACGAAAGGCCCAATTTTTCAGCCCCTGTTCAACAGGGGCATGCAATTACAATTCTTGATCTAATAATTCACAGCAGGGCCCATTGCTGCACCCACCAAGAGTAACTGTCAGGGCTTACAGTGTTGTGGCACCAGCACCACCATCAAAGGCCCAATTTTTACTACCACTGTTCAACAATTATATGTAATTAAAATTCCTGATATAATAGTTGACAGCAGGGCGTTCCAGCACCAACCAAGAGTAACTGTGAGTGCTTACAGTGTTGTGCCAACACCAACAACTAAGGGGCCTATTTCTGCAGAGTATATACGGCAGGTCCCTACTTTCAAACATCCAACTTACAAACGACTCCTACTTGCAAACGCAAGAAGACAACAGGAAGTGAGAGGAAATCTACCCCTTGGAAGGAAAATTCTCTCCTGTAAGAATTAATATGGGAGAAAGGTGTCTCCTCTGTACTGATGCTTTATCAGCAATCCTTGTTTCAAGAAAAACACCACATTTCAAAAACAGTTGTCATTGGGACGGAAAGTGAGGTGAAATGTTCTGAACAGGGGCACAGACAGCAAAACAAATGTTACAGGGGTGATAACCCTTACCTATGTTTTCCAAAAAGTTTAAAAATAGATTTTTGGGCTGGAGCTACACTTAAACAATGTACCTGTTCAAAATTACAAACAGATTCTACATAAGAACAAACCTACAGTCCCTGTCTTGTATGCACCGCCTGTATACGGCTGTTCAGAGTATATAGGGCCTTTTTTATTTTATGTGCGGGGTTCCCCTTAATATCCATACAAGACCCAAAGGGGCTGGTAATGGGCTGGGGTATGGGGGGGGGGGGGGTCATGGGGTAGCTATGCCATTTTTCTTAAAGATTTTCATCCATATTACCGGGACCAGACATTACATTAAAGCCGCAAGCAGTTTTAAATGGCTTTTTTTTCCTTTAGAAGTGTCATTTTGTGCAGGGACAGTTCTAAACACGGGAAACACGTGGCACTTCACAGGCATACTTTAGACACCCCCCAGGTACGATATTTAAAGGAATATTTGACTTTTTTTTTTTCACTTTATGCATCATTAAAATGACTGCTCCCGAAAAACGACCGTTTTTAAAACTTCTTTTTGCATTGATACATGTCCCCTGGTGCACAACCCGGGTTCCCAAACCCTTTTTATTACAATAACATGCATAATAGTTGTTATAATTAGCACTTTAGAATTCGAACGTTCGCATCCATTGTATTTAATAGGGTTCTAATGTTCGTACGAACTTTCGGTCCGTTCGCGGGTTCTGGTGCGAACCGAACCCGGGGGTGTTCGGCTCATCACTATTCTCCAGAGACTACGGAGGCCTCTACCTTTGTTCCAGAAGAGGAACCTACAGTGACTGAACCAGAGATTCCAAGGGAACAGAGAATGAAAAGAACCATACGTCCTCCCCGGAAGTTAACTTACACCCAAATGGGGGAGAGTTCAGAGGACACTGTGATAACAGCCAGGAGGAGTGTAGAAAACCCTGACCCCTCCACTGTTCATTTGGTGGAGGGCAACCCCAACTCACCCCCTGGCACAGTTAGGCAGGCCACTTCTGACGATGTGACCTGTGGACAGGGTAATTCCCCTCCTCGTTTTTGGTGGGAACTTCCCCTGCCAACCTCACTTACAGCTTTAACTGATGTTGTACGTACCTTTTTGTTAGTACTGTCTTTGGGGACCAAAGAATCTAAGTGGGGGTAGTGTGTAGCGGGGGTCTCCTTTAAGGCCTCAGTTCTATGGTACCCAGAACCCCGTTTGGCACCCAAGGTGCATTGCCAACCGCAGAGACTCATGGGGTGTGCTATAAAGGTGAAGCGGAGCTCGGCCTCTTTGGGACACTGCGCTTCTAGCAAGAGGATTCCCTGTGCGGACTCGCTGCTGGTACAAGGCCTGAAGCCTGGGCCTTGCACACTTCCAAAGAGCCTTCCACTCCACTGCGGAGCCTATGTGGCACCTGATCTCCTTTTTTGTTTCTCACTGACCTCAGGAGGACCGAAGACCCGGCTATCGCAGACCCTGTGTTCGGATACACAGCGGTGGAAGTTTCAGATGGGGACTAAGTCCGTTATGGTGAGAGAGCACTTGCTCAAAGTTATAGCCAAGTACTTTGTTTAGGCCTACTGACTGCTTTGGCCCTTAGTGCTATACCAACTATCCTAGCAGGAGATTATTTCCAGAACTGAGTTTGATAGTCTCCTGGGAGTTGTTGCTTTGCTGAGATAAAGTCCTGTTGGATTACAAATTGTTGTTCCTGATGTGCACCACCGATTTCTTTGCATGCGAAGATTCTTCACCCTAAGACTTTACCTTTCTTTAAGTCAGGCCTGACTGGGTAGCGTAGGACATTATTGGGCGCCATATTGCTCACGGGGAGGATAGCTGCAGCGTGGGGTGCTAGTTATTTCTATACAGTATTGCTAAGTGTCACTAATATTGCAGGGCTCTGCATGTGTTATAATGTACTGTACTTCTATCTAACTTTTATACTAAAGTTGCTATAGTTAAGTACTCCGGTATCAGTGTCAATTACTGTACTTTATCACTCTTTGCTTTATTGTGGGACTGTGTCATAGACAATCGCAGAGACATTACCAGTCTATCATTCCCTAGACTAGCTGTGCCAAGGGAGGGTCGAGTAGATTGCCGGGGGTTGGCAGTGCTGTGTATAGGGCCCGTATTAATATCAGCGGCTCTCTTAAGTTGGGGGTATCGCTACAAACGTATTCATATTCGCACATACAGACGTTGGTGGAAGACCGGCGGCGGGAAAATCTTCCTGTGGACACAGCGATGTTTGCTCCTTTTAGGGATATTTGTTTTATGCCTCACCAAGGGACTGGCCACTTCTTGGCGTTGGCATTAAATGACTCCGAGCGGACAGATCTGCGTCCACTAGAACTATAGCATAATGATACGACAATTGTGGCCCATTGAGGGCCATAGCTTTCGTATGGTTCCCAACATTGGAAGCGGTGCACGTCACTGCTAGTCTATTTGAATGTATACATGTCTGTGATTGGTTCTTTTGTTGTATTATATCCTTATATGGTCACTTCCTATGGAGGAGGTCACATGTTGTGACATCACTTCCTGCTGGGAGTTTAATAAAAGAACCTTTTGAGGGCGTCGACGGTCAGTGAGGCTGTAATGACGAGATAAGGACAGGGTGGTCATGTCTCTTGACTTGAACGAATGGCAAATCGAATGAATGGTGAGTGAATTTTAGCTTAAGATGCATTATATCATTGAGACAAAATGTGTTACGATTAGAGACACGATATCTGGCTGTGTGCTCTGAGTACAGCCTAATTTCGCTGACAGGATGGCGGGCCAGGACGGAATAGATGGGGCCCCCTTTAGGCATCGGGTCGAGATGGGGGAGAGTGGATCTACGTTCCGATGCATGGGGGGGCTCTGCTCTGTAAAAGAACACATTTCTCGTCTTTTTGAGTGTGTGTGTGTGTGTGTGTGTGATTTTGTTGGGAGAGAGATCGTATGTCTATGAATCTGATCATATGTGCCTGCGTGTGCCTGGGTGTGCCTGGATGTTTGTGTGGGGAAGATGCGGGCTGTAAGAGGGTAACTAAATGAGAAATATAGACTGTATGTGATTTGTTTGTTTGTCTGATGCAAAACACGTGTCCCCATGAGTGTGATTGAACCTGTGTGCTCATGGCTGCTGCATTGTTAAAGTCTGGTCCCCGTGTGCCATGTGCTTTAGTGGGGGAAGGGAGCCAGCATGGCTATCTACAATGGTGAAAGTTGGTGACTCTCTGTAAATAGCATGCAGGAGTTTTGTGCTGGAGGGGCTACGCCCTGAGGGATGATAATCTGATGTACAAGCAACAATATACTGTTTGTGTGTAGTGTTTGTGATTTCTATGAAAAATAGAAATGGATAGATTGTGATTTTTGCCTTTGTATGGGACCAAGACACATGTCCCCATAAGTGAAAAAATATTTTAAGTAAAGGGTTTGGTTTTTGAGTTGAAAGTTCCTGCCGCATATTCAAGTGGCCAGGCATTGCTAGAAGCCAGACAATAGTATGTCTGTGCGATGGCTTGTTATGGAAGCTGATGCCACTGTGTGTGTGAACTTGGGTAGGGACAGGAGTGTATGTTTTGAGTTGTGTTTCATATGACTAACATTTCTTAAATGTGCTGTTTGGTTGGCCAAAGTGTCTGAGTTAAAGTAGTGAAGAGATCCTGGTTTTGGCGGGAAAAACTGCCTTTTGTTGTTGTCCATGTGGCTTGTCGGCTATCTTGCTGTGGTCCAGATTTCATCCACCATTTTGTTGCGGCCTGGCTTGTCGGCCATCTTGAGAGGTGCAGTTTCTCTTTAGCCTGTGGGTCATCCTATAAGGGAAGGTGCAGCCACCTTTTCTTTGGGTGTGATACCATGTGACTGTGCTGTGGCATTCGTCGGCTATCTTCTTGGTGGAATTTCGCAGGATTTGGGGCAGATTTTGATGTTTGGTGCAAATTTAGTAGGGCGGTCTTTTCTGTGTTGGAATCTGGTGGAGACCATTTTTGTTTTCCTTTTGTGTGTGGGAACCCATGTGATCTTCTGTTTTTATATTTAAGTGTTCATTTGATGTCCCATGTTTGTCAGTTTTTGGCTGGTAGGGAAGTTTGTGCTGATTTTGGCTAAATCAAAAACTGCATTGCATGCGTTAATGGTGCCATTTTTGTTGTGGCCTGGTTTCTTTGTCGGCCATCTTGAGAGAATGTTTTGTTTGATGTTATTTTGGCTAGTTTGAATGGTTTTTCTAAGCATCGCCTCTTGAGTTGAGTAGAGTGGTATCTTGATATAGTGCGGTCTTGCCCCGAGGGGTCCCGACGCGCTTGCGGACACATGCACATGCTGGGGCCCATTTGAGAGAATCTGGTTGACCTACCAGCATGTCTTTGGAGTGTGGGAGGAAACCGACGCAGGCACAGGGAGAACATGCAAACTTCAGGCAAATGGTGTTGGGGATTTCTCTGTTTTCATTTAAGTGAATGTAAGCTATTGCAGGTTTAGCTGACTTTACAGTATAAGAGCGGCGGTTTTTGTATTGGATTTTGGTTTTAAGCGAAATCCCTACCTTTCACTGAATTTTGATAGATTGTAAGACTAACTTTAACTGAGTTTTTGTACAGTGGTGTGGGTTGTTTTTATGTTTAAATATTTGGGCGTTTCCCAGAAGGCAATTCATTGTTTTTGTAGGTCTTGAAACTTGTGGTTTGACCTCCAGGGGATGTGTGGGTCAGGGGGGGATTCCCTCCCATTTGAAAAAGGGGGGTTTGTTCCATCATTTCCTTGATAAAGGTTTTTTTAAATTGTTGAAATATATATGATGTTTAGCCATGGATTTTTTTGGTATCTTAATAGACAAGGTGGGGGGCTAGGCTCCCCCTCCCTCTTCCTGTACGTTGATATGTAAATCCTTTTTTTTTTTTTTTTTGAGCTGAGCATGTAACAGGAAGTTTCTTTTCAGCATTTATGTATCAGCAGGCAGTTGGTGGGAGGAGTTTGGGGTTTTCTGAAAGGTGGGCAATGAGATTTGTGCTTGGAAGGAAGATGGAAAGCATTTTGGCGTTTGAAAAAGGGTGTTTTATATTTTGTTCCAGTTTTGTACTGTAATACAGTTTTGGGTAGAGAGCAAACAGGGGGCATCACCATTATTGTTGTAACATCTAGATACAGAGAGAAGCCACATTGTTCTGCAGGTGGTAAAGGGGCATAAGTTTTCTGTGTGGTTTAGTCTGGCGACGCAGTGTATGGGTGTATAGCGGAAAACTGTTGTGTATGCATACACTGTGAGGGGTAGAGGCCTAATTCGGGGGGTGATAACGCCTCGGTTAGGGTTTCTAGTTGGGGGACTGGACCAGATATAGTGGTTGTAGTCCGTCAATCCACCGTAGAAGAAGACACCGGGCGGTGCTCCCCGAAATGGGTGCAATGGTTTTCCTGGATGCAGGTTTAAGACGATAAGCCGATTCGAATCGCCATGGACACAAGGAGGTCTGTGCAAAGGGAAGGAATGGAGGCTTCCCACAGTCAGACGGCCACACGGTGCACAAAGCCTAGTTTTGGGGCAAAGGCCTTTGAATCCCAAAAAGATTATCATAGGTGGTCCAAGGATACTATTTTGGGTATCCCTCTGGAGTGGATGTAATTCAGCTGTGGCTTCAGAAATCTGTAATGATGAGTGTTGATGGAGGTGTAGTACACGCTTTTGTGATTCTCAGAGGAGGAACGGTGATTAAAATTCTCATGCCCGTTTGTTTGAACTTTGTATGGCTGGTCCATGCAAGGTTCTCAAGCTGCTGTCATGTTTGTACCATTGTATTTTTTTCTATTGCTGAAAGAGTGAAGGGAGAATTCTGGCTGTTTTTGTTTTTTTCATTTTTGGTTTTGGAAACTATGAAGTATCTCCCCCACATTTGTATCGGAATGTTTGTATGTAGTAACGTGAATATGTTCGAACTTACCGCGCCGATCCTCTGATGCGTCGCGGCTGTTGTATTTTTGTAGGAACGGGAAAAGTAAGGGTTACAGAGGGTTTTGTTTGAATCGGTTTTGAAAGAAATGTCATTGACAATTTACCAATGTACAGGAATGTCATTATTGTTTACCATTCTTTGCAAGTTAAATATGAAGGATAGAGTAATGATTTTGCTTATTAGTGTAGCGGCCTCCCCTCTCTCACTCTTATATCAGCTCGTCTGTCTCTTGTCTAGGGGGTACCTTAGAGGAGATTGAGCGGGGTCACCACGCCAAGCCTTCACCGCAGATAGTTGTGTGGTGTGAGCAAAGTTCCTTTTTTTTTTAACCTCCGGGTCAGTGTTCTGCATCAGAGCCTCCACCTCCTTTCTAACAATGTCTGCCAGAAAATGAGCCCCACACCATTAAAGTCCAACACTCCTTCATTCTTCTGATAACAGAGTAATGCACAGACAGTTGGACTCCCTCAACGAGTAAAACAGACAGAGGGGTGTAGATGCGAGTAGGCCCAGACACAATGAACTCTCCACTTTCCTTCTTGAAAGTGGGTTGCGGTCTCCGATCGAGGGGAAATATCCTTCCAGGCGGTCTCTCTGGTGGAGGCTCACCCGTCACTGGCAATATGCTGCACCAGGTCTTCAAGCAAGTACCCCCTCCCGGTCCATTATGCCTCTGGATTCGGGTACCCACTCCCGGGGTTCCCTAGGATCTCCTTCCCTCGCAGAACTCAGTGGTGGGCACTGAGCTCCAGACCTCCATCCGAGTACCCCACCCCAGGCTAAAGGTGCCTGGGATGGAACACGAACTCCGAACGTCCTCTAGGCCTAGGCCGCCTAGAGGACCGACACGAACCACCGCCCTCAGGCTGAAGGTGCCTGGGACTCCGACCCCGTGACAAAGATGGCCGCCCCCTTTATACCCTCCCCCAGCAAGCACGGCGGGTTCCCCGCCCCACCATACCACTGCAGAGGGAGGACAAAAAGGGGTACGGCACACAGCAATGGTTCAACCCCAGCCCAAGGCGACAGCGCCACCCGCTGGGCTGCAGGGAACTGCACATTACTGGTGTCTCTGCCAGTTTAAATACACAGGGAAAGTGCATGCCCGCTACACTCTCCCCCTGGTGGTTTGACACTGGTCCCCATTGTCTGGAATAAACTATGCCCTCAACGGCTGACATAGCCCAGTCCAGAAACCAACTATAAATTGTACAAAAATAAAACTTTTGGAAACTAACTGGAGCAATTGTGTCTGAGCCTTACAAGAAAGGGAAGGGAAAGGAAACAACAACACTTAACCATAACACTGAAAATCACATTTTCACATTACACTTTTCCCCACCCATCCTGACTAAGACCCACCCCATTCTCAGTGGTCTTGATGGGATGCTCTCCTGCAGAAAAAAAAACATTAACACACTCAAATCCTGACACATGTATTCGTGTGAGAATGAAAAAACTTCTCCGTAGAGAAATCCTTTCCTTCATAAAGTGGGTGGGTGAAAATTGATATCGATGTGCAACACTGCCACCTGGTGACAGCATCGCGGTAACTGCACTCGTGGAACTTTCCTTCTTCTTTGGGCCCTATCTACCCCAGAGTCCAAGATTACTTGCTGGACAATTGAAGAACAAACAGGAACAGTCCTTCAACTCCTTTGAGTAACAAGAACAACAACTCTAGAAAGTTCAGCAGTGTAAAGACTACAAAAATGGAGTCTCTTTTCTCCTACAGATAGAAGCGAGGGTGCGGCAGAACTCCAGCGCAGGTCTCGCATCACCCGAATGGCTTCAGATGACACACCAGTCCCGAGCAGCCGGGACAAATCACACCCAGGGCCTCAACGTCCATGCATGAATACAGGGCGAATCGACCCCTTGGCTTTAGCCGAATCCCCGTATCGGTCACCGGAGCAGCAGCAGTCAGGGTCGTGGTGGAAGGGTGAAGTGGAACCCACGCTGTATGTCCGAACATGGTGACTTGCTGCTGGTCCATTGCGCACTGCAAGTTTTTGCGCCAATGTCCCACGTGTAGTCCTTCACACGTATTGGACTCCTCCCCTCTGCACTCTAGTTTGCGGGCTTTTCTTCTTTCCTGAGTCACGCCCACAAACTAAGCAGTGAGGGTGTGCCTGGTGGCGCAGTGCAAATAGAAGCCCCCATGTGTAGTCCTTCACACGGCTGAGCTGCCCCCTCTTCTCGCTCTTCTGCGCGGGTCTTTCCCTTCACTGGGTCATGTCCACGACTTCGAGCAGGGATGCACTTTGGCCAATAATATGGCCGACCTACTCGGAACTCCTCCGGGCAGACACGTTCATACTCCGTAGTAGCACGAACACCATACCGGACCCGAGCCCCCACGTGTAGCGGCCTCCCCTCTCTCACTCTTATATCAGCTCGTCTGTCTCTTGTCTAGAGGGCACCTTAGAGGAGAGAGAGCGGGGTCACCACGCCAAGCCTTCACCGCAGATAGTTGTGTGGTGTGAGCAAAATTCCTTTTTTTTACCTCCGGGTCGGTGTTCTGCATCAGAGCCTCCACCTCCTTTCTAACAATGTCTACGAGAAAATGAGCCCCACACCATTAAAGTCCAACACTCCTTTTATTCTTCCTATAACAGAGTAATGCACAGACAGTTGGACTCCCTCAACGAGTAGAACAGACAGAGGGGTGTGGATACGAGTAGACCCAGACACAATGAACTCTCCACTTTCCTTTTTGAAAGTGGGTTGCGGTCTCCGATCGAGGGGAAATATCCTTCCAGGCGGTCTCCGGTGGAGGCTCACCCGTCACTGGCAATATGCTGCACCATGTTTTAAATACACAGGGAAAGTGCATGCCTGCTACATAAGTATTTTTCAGGTCCAAGGAGTTTCTGAAAGAGTATTTACATAGAGAGCAGGTGTATGTAGACAGCTGTACATATGGATAAATACATGAGTCTAAGGAGGTAAAAGTATCATGGGCTATTTCATTGTTGTTTCATGGACCACGCATTTCTTCCTTCAGTCTGTAATGAGGATGAAAATGGGGGGAGAAGTGATAAATGTAAGTGACAGTTTTTTTTCAAACAAATAACGTTAACCTCTGTAATTCTAACCAAGTTTGTGCCAAGACTATCTTTCTTTGATAGAATTTGAATCGGCAAGCAGCAGTCTGGTGAAGTAGGTCCCCATCCCAGATGCTAAGAACCTTTTGTCAATGGTTCCAGGTATTGTAAGCCACGCACAGGTTATGCAGTGACCACAGTCCCGATGTCTGGGTTATTGTCATATGAGGGTTGTTTGGAGGTCAATCAAAACCAGAGTCGTACTTTCCTCATTAGCTGTCACTTACATTCTCAGCTGATGGGGTGGGTGCGATCACTGTGACATGAACTTCAAAATGTCTACCACAGGGTTCACGAGTCCCTCCTGGACCCTGACACAATAACCGGTTTACATTCTTTCTAACCAGGTGACTGGATCGTTGTAAAAAAAGCTTGAGGGATGAGACCACGCCAACCACTGCAAGAAGCGGCTCAACCACACCAAAGAATGAGTAGTATCTTTGTTTATTTATTTATTTTTTGTTTGTTTAGTAAATTTTGTCAAGGGTAACGATGAAAAGCATCCCAAGTTATTATTTAGGCCTCATGCCCACGGACGTTTTTACAGCCGCGTTTTTGAGCGTTTTTTACAGCCTAAAAATGCCTGTCCATGTTAGTCTATAGCTTCATGCCCACCTAGACGTTTTTGAGCTGCAAATAGCATAGACGTTTTTAAGCTGTAAAAAAAAACCCAGGACCAGTGCGTTCCTCAGCGTCGGCGTTAGGCATTAAAAAACGCGAAGCGTCAAAAAACGCGCAAAAACTTGCACAAACGCACGGTCGCGTTTTTTTAGCTCCGACGTTCTTTTGGGTTTTTTTTCGCAAAAAAATATAAATAAAAAATTTACAATAACATGGACAGGGGTTTTTAAGCTGTAAAAAACGCGGCTGTAAAAACATCCGTGGACATGAAGCCTTAAAGTGTATTTCCTGACTAGCTCAGAAAGCGAACAGGACAAATTGCTGGGTCTGTTCTGAGTCTTCACAGAGTTTTAGTCCCCAGCGATGACAGCGGTATATGCCCTTTATGATGTTATTATGGGTATGAGGAGTTTTGACAAACTGAAGACTCCGAACAGACACTTGTCAATGGAATCTAACGATGCATTTTTAGAGGGTAAGATTGGTTATAGTTTTAATAGTTCTGCCTCTTGTCGGTTTGGGACAACTAGGCAGCCCACAAGTGTGTTTGAACTTTAGTTTGGTGTTTATGCGGATCTGCAGCTTATAAGGTAATTCCCCCAATGCAAGAGGTTCATGCGTGATGGTGAAGCTGTCCCAGCATCTTATGTCGCGGCCGATCGCGAGGATCTGATGGCGCGAGAAATTAAGAATGGCAGGGACAGCTAGAAGGGAATTGTTCACCAACCCCGACCAGGTCTGGGCATGGTTTCCTGCATGTACAAGGTGGGGGGGGGGGGGGCTTGAGCTTAGGATATGATTGAACAATTCTCATCCATTGAGGATGGGATTCTTCATGTAACTGTTGCAGCCAGAGCTATAGCTAAGTGAAGGTTGGGAGTCCTTTTAAGGGTCCGGGAATCTTTGGGGATCTAATTTTTTATTTTACAGCGGATCGTGGTTAAAGGAAGTGGGAATATATATACTCATGTCGTTTTTATTTCTATTCTTTCTATATGTCGTGACGAGGTGCTCCTGTTGCCTGGTTGGACGTGTGACCAGAGCTTCCATGATGAGACGCCCCGAAGCCGGACCCACGTACAAGACACAGAGGATCACAGACGGATCGGCGATTACTACAGCTCACCATGTCGTGTCCTCCTTATAAGTCATGCTCCTGAAGAACAGAGTCTACATGTCAAGCCGTGTTTTACTTTTTATGGACTCGTATAGACTGTAAGGACTGATTCATTTCTAGGTGTAAGAAGCAGATCAAGTTTCATCGATGGACATGGCAAAAAAGGGAGGACTGTTGTGGAAAATTTTATTAATGTATGTTGTCAGATGTCCCCCAGTGTCGGTTTTGCTGTAATGCGCTCATGCGAACATATTCGCACATACAGATGTTGGTGGAAGACCGGTGGCGGGAAAATCTTCCTGTGGACACAGCGATGTTTGCTCCTTTTAGGGATATTTGTTTTATGCCTCACCAAGGGACTGGCCACTTCTTGGCGTTGGCATGAAATGACTCTGAGCGGACAGATCTGCATCCACTAGAACTATAGCATAACGATACGACAATTGTGGCCCATTGAGAGCCATAGCTTTCGTATGGTTCCCGTCATTGGAAGCGGTGCACGTCACTGCTAGTCTATTTGAATGTATACATGTCTGTGATTGGTTCTTTTGTTGTATTATATCCTTATATGGTCACTTCCTATGGAGGAGGTCACATGTTGTGACATCACTTTCTGCTGGGAGTTTAATAAAAGAACCTTTTGAGGGCGTCGACGGTCAGTGAGGCTGTGATGACGAGATGATAAGGACAGGGTGGTCATGTCTCTTGACTTGAATGAATGGCAAATTGAATGAATATTGAGTGAATTTTAGCTTAAGATGCATTATATCATTGAGACAAAATGTGTTACGATTAGAGACACGATATCTAGCTGTCTGCTCTGCGTACAGCCTAATTTAGCTGACACCTTTAAAACCGAACACATATGAATTACACAGAATCTGTGGCTGATTAAGGTGGTAATTAAACTCACTTGGTGCGTTATCTGCATTAAATTAGCCTCAGAACCTGTGTAATTCATATGTGTTTGGGTTTAAAGGGATGAGGTGGCAACCCTATCCCCCCCGCTGACTTCTGGGAGACACGGGTCCCAGAAGACAGCGGGGGCCATTTGGATTGCGCAGCGCGACTCGCGCATTGCGCAGTAGGGAACCAGGAAGTGAAGCCACAAGGCTTTATTTCCTGATTCCCTTACCGAAGATGGCGGACGGCAGAATCCGAGGACCGAGTGACGGGTCGGCCTCGGGTGCCGACATCGCAGGCATGCTGGACAGGTAAGTGTTCATATTTTAAAAGTCAGCAGCTGCAGTATTTATAGCTGATGACTTAAAAAAAAAAAAAATTTTGGCAGACCTCCACTTTAATGAACTTTAAAGCAGAGTTCAAGAGCCCTTTCACACTGAGCCATGGGCAGCGTTAGCGTTAAAGCGGCGCTAGTTTTAGTGATGCTTTACCGCTGTTTTAGTGGCACTATTCGGTCGCTAGAAGGGTGCTTTTAACCCCCGCTAGTGGCCGAAGAAAGGATTAAATGTGCTCTTCTAGCGCTGCTGCCGAATCGCTTTGCAGGCGCTTCCGCATCGCTTTGCAGGCGCTTCCGCAGCGGTGCCCATTTATTTCAATGGCAGGGGCGGTGGAGGAACCGTGATGTATACACCGTTGCTCCACCGCCCCAAAGATGCTGCTTGCAGGACTTTTTTTTTAACGTCCTGCCAGCGCAGCGCCCCACTATGAAAGCACTCGGACTTTCACATTGGGGTGGTAGGGGAGGCGTTTTTCAGGTGATATTTTTAGCCCTTAAAGCGGAGTTCCACCCAAAAGTGGAACTTCCATTTTAAGCACTCCTCACCCCCTTACATCCCACATTTGGCATGTAATTTTTTTTGGGGGGAGTGGGAGCTTCGGTGTGATGGAGTTGATAAAATGATTATTTTATATGAATGATCTTTCTCTCTATTATCTACTCAAATATTGGTTTAGAAATTTAGTGTAGGTTAAATGACTATTGTATTCAGTTGCTTACATGGTTCACTGTCCACCCCTCGGGAATTTTAGAGTAATTAGCATCCTTCTGAGAATGTGTTTGCAAGGAACAAGACACAAAGACACACCAAGGTATATTTATACAATAAGAAGTTTATTGATATTTATATTGGGAAACAGAAAGTTTATGTATGCTAACTAAGGATATAAGTTAGAGTATTATCGTGTGTGTTTGGATAAATCTTATAACCGGGCAGTAGTATTATTTTCCTTGATTGAAAAGCTTTGACAGAGATATTAATCCCTGAGTGAAGTGTCTGTTTATTAACCACTTCCCTACCCAGCCATAGTAATATGACGTCCACAGATGGGATCTCCCATCCTGGGTGGACGTCATATGACGTCCTCTGCTTTGTAGGGGAATATCTGAATGATGCCTGCAGCTAGAGGCATCATTCAGATATCCTTTTGTTCTGCCAGCGATTCTCTGCACCATAAGAACGATCATAGCGGCGGTTCCGCCGCTTGATCGTTCTTATAGGCGGCGGGAGGGGGCACCCCCCCCCCTGCCGCCATCCGGTGCTTCGCCGGCTCTCCCAGGTACCGTTGTGTTCCTTAGGACACAGCAGTTCCCTGATGGGGGAAAATGAGTGGCGGCGGAGCAGCAGCGGCGGGCAGCGGAGCTTTCTGTGTGGCGCGGCGGGCAGCGGAGCGGCTTACCGGCTCCCATATGCAGAGCTGCAGCAGCGGCGTGCACGGCGGCGATCTGGGATCCGGTGTGTCCCTCTGGACACACCGATTCAAGTAATGTGGCGGCGGGCGGCGGAGATTTCGGTATAAACTTACCGGAATTGATGATGCAGAGCTGCGCAGCGCGGCGATCGGGGCTGAGGTTTTTCCCTTGGATACAGCCCAGCCTCGATCAGGGTAAAGAGCCAATGAAATTGGCTCTTTACCACGTGACCGGCTGTGTCCATTCACAGCAGGTCACTAAATGTAAACAAAACACACAATTGTGTGTAACTCACTGTTGCCTGGTTCTCCTCCACACACCTGTGAGGAGGAGATCAGCTAACAGTGAGTTACACATATGTTATACACATATACATATGTACTACTGTGCCCAGATTGCCCCCCCCTAAATAAAGAGTACCTGTCATCTAGTACCTGCCACCAGATCACCCGCCACCCACCTGTCCATCAGGAGTACCCGCCACCTCAGAGTACCCGCCACCAGTCCATCAGGAGTACCTGTCCATCAGGAGTACCCGCCACCTCACCTGAGTACCCGCCACCTCAGAGTACCCGCCACCAGTCCATCAGGAGTACCTGTCCATCAGGAGTACCCGCCACCTCACCTGAGTACCCGCCACCTCAGAGTACCCGCCACCAGTCCATCAGGAGTACCTGTCCATCAGGAGTACCCGCCACCTCACCTGAGTACCCGCCACCTCAGGGTACCCGCCACCAGTCCATCAGGAGTACCTGTCCATCAGGAGTACCCGCCACCTCACCTGAGTACCCGCCACCAGTCCATCAGGAGTAACTGTCCATCAGCAGTATCCGCCACCTCACCTGAGTACCCGCCACCTCAGAGTACCCGCCACCTCAGAGTACCCGCCACCAGTCCATCAGGAGTACCTGTCCATCAGCAGTACCCGCCACCTCACCTGAGTACCCGCCACCTCACCTGAGTACCCGCCACCTCAGAGTACCCGCCACCAGTCCATCAGGAGTACCTGTCCCTCAGGAGTACCCGCCACCTCACCTGAGTACCCGCCACCTCAGAGTACCCGCCACCAGTCCATCAGGAGTACCTGTCCATCAGCCATACCCGCCACCTCACCTGAGTACCCGCCACCTCAGAGTACCCGCCACCAGTCCATCAGGAGTACCTGTCCATCAGGAGTACCCGCCACCTCACCTGAGTACCCGCCACCTCAGAGTACCCGCCACCAGTCCATCAGGAGTACCTGTCCATCAGGAGTACCTGTCCATCAGCAGTACCCGCCACCAGTCCATCAGGAGTACCTGTCCATCAGGAGTACCCGCCACCTCACCTGAGTACCCGCCACCAGTCCATCAGGAGTACCTGTCCATCAGCAGTACCCGCCACCTCACCTGAGTACCCGCCACCTCAGAGTACCCGCCACCAGTCCATCAGAAGTACCTGTCCATCAGGAGTACCTGTCCATCAGGTGTACCAGCCACCTCACCAGGAGTACCCGCCACCTCACCAGGAGTACCCGCCACCAGTCCATCAGGAGTACCTGTCCATCAGGAGTACCCACCACCTCACCAGAGTACCCGCCACCTCACCAGAGTACCCACCACCAATCCATCAGGAGTACCTGTCCATTAGAGTACCCGCCACCTCACCAGAGAACCTGCCACCAGAGTACCTGCCACCTCACCAGCGTACCCACTATGTCCAGAAAGGTGTACACCCCAGAAGAAGCATATCAAATACTCAGTCTGACCGATGAGAGCAACGGGGAGCTCTCACCGCTCAGTTCTGATTCCGATTCTGGTTCGGAATATGAACCCCCCGAAGGCAGCACATCCGGATCCGAATTAGAGGAGGACACAGTCCGTCCAAAAAGAAGATGGTCTGAACACCAGGCAGCGACCAGCAGTGCCAACGGCAGTAGACCCCAGGAGGCGAGGTCCAGTGCAAGCGCTGCTAGACCCCAGGAGGAAAGGCCCAGTGCAAGCGCTGCTAGACCCCAGGAGGAAAGGCCCAGTGCAAGTACACGCCAAAGAAGTAGGACCCAAACCCAGCTTCCAGATGGCTTGGCAAACCCATTGTGGCTGCCTTCTACCTCAGGGTCAGCCACGATCCCCCCTTTTACAGCACAGCCAGGTGTGCAGGTCAACACTGAGGGTTTTTCCAAACTTGATTTTTTTAATTTATTTTTCCCTGATGAATTGGTTCAAGGCATTGTGGAGCAAACTAATCTTTTTGCTCAACAATTCATTGAAAACAACCCCAGCTCCAGCTATGCCCGCCCTTTTGAATGGAGACCCCTAACAGTGGTGGAGCTTAGATTGTTTTTAGGCCTAACGTTTAACACGGGGCTTACAAAAAAAAATGAAATGAATAGGTATTGGTCGAAGAAACCCATCCACCATATGCCAATTTTTACATCGGCCATGTCCAGGTCCCGATACGAACTTATAATGCGGTTCCTGCATTTCAGTGACAACTCACAGTGCCCCTCCCCGAGATCACCCAAACTTTGACAAATTATATAAAATTTGCCCCCTAATTAATTTTTTTTCCAAGAAGTTTGCCGAACTTTATGTCCCTGACCAAAACATTTCTGTGGACGAATCCCTGGTGCATTTCACAGGCCGGCTGGGAATCAAGCAATATATCCCCAGTAAGCGGGCGAGGTACGGCTTGAAGCTCAACAAGCTCTGTGAAAGCGCCACTGGTTATGTGCACTCATTCCGCATGTACGAAGGGAAAGATTCCCAGCTCGAGCCCCCTGAGTGTCCATCGTACATGGGAATAAGTGGAAAAATTGTTTGGGAGTTGGTATTTCCACTCCTCCAAAAGGAGTATCATATTTATATGGACAACTATTATACCAGCCTGCCCCTTCTCCGCCACCTCTACCTAAAAAAAACTCTGGCGTGTGGTACAACAAGAATAAACAGAAAGGGCTTCCCACAGCGTCTTGTCACCACAACCATTCAAAAGGGGGAATCGGCAAGCTTGAGGAACGAGGAAGTGTTGGCTGTGAAGTGGAGGGATAGGAAAGATGTGTACATCATGTCCACCATCCACGATGACACCTCGGTGGAACTTCACAGAAGACGCAGTACCGTTCACAAGCCTTCCTGCATCAATGAGTACAATAAATTCATGGGGGGTGTGGATTTAAATGATCAAATGTTGCAGCCCTATCTTTCAACCCGAAAATCCCTCTTCTGGTATAAAAAAATCGCAATTTACTTTTTTCATTTGGCCCTGTTAAATTCTTTCATAGTCTACCAAAAATCCACACATAGACCCACCACCTTCATGAGATTTATTGAAGACATTGTCACTGCCCTGATCTACCAACAAACATCCCCCCCAGAAAGCATTCACTCAGATTGTGTCAGCAGACTACATGAGCGCCATTTTTCAGACCATATTCCACCATCACGATCCGGAAGACGACGCCAAAAAAAATGTCGGGTGTGCACCAGAAGAGGAATTAGGAAAGACACCAGCTTCCATTGTCCCGACTGTCCCTCCCAACCTGGCCTTTGCATCGGAAAATGCTTCAAGCGATATCACACTCTCGAAAACTATTAGCCCATATTTCTAATACTGCCATTTCCCCGTTTTCAATATGTCCTGAATATTTTCCTGCCTCAACCAACCATATCATTGTCTTCCATGTGAACTGACCCTGGCCTGTTTCTCGACTATGTCTCTGCCTACCGTCTGCATTGTTTATCCGCCATGTTTCTGCCTTTCACGTGAACTGACCCTGGACTGTATGGATTATGCCTCTGCCTACCGTTTATTTCTGCCTTTTACCTGCACTGACCTCGGCCTGTTGACCATGTTTTTGCCTGCCCCCTTGGACTGATCTTTCACCCTGCTACACAGGGGTCTCACATATGTGAGGGGCTCCAGAATAGTGTTCTGAGTCCAGAAAACCAGTTTTTGGTTTTCTGTGTTCCCAGAACAGGGTCTGGTTGTCCGGAGGCTTCAAAGCGATTTGGGTGGGAGAAGCCTCTACCCCTGTCCCCATTCTTTCCTGACCGTTGCCCTAAGCTTGATGGTCCTGCCTGCTCCCTGGACAAATACTCTGGCTGTGCTGACCATACCTCTGCCTGCTGCATGTACTAACTATGGACAGTATTCCTGCCTGCTGCATGGACGATCCTTTGTTCCTTTTGCTACTGCTGACCACATCTCTGCCTGCTATCTGGACCAATGCTTTGGCTGTGCTGACATCATCTCTACCTGTACTGACTATTCCTGCCTGCTGCCTGTTTTGCTGTCGCTGTCCACGTTCCTGCCTGCTGCCTGGACCGATGCTCTCCTCTTTGGACCACTGCACTACTAAAACCGCAGGTAATCTTTTCTTTACCCTTTTTCTCAGAAGAATGTATTTTGGTTTATAATTGGTATGTACAGTACATGCTATGTTTTAGAAATATGAAGGGCCTTCAACAATGTGATAGGTTGTCAGGAATTTATGTGTGTAATTTATGCTCCTAGAACACATGACGGTGCTACTTAGATGTTAGGCCTCTGTATTTGGCCAGGCTGTGTAAAAGTCTCACACATTTGGTATCGCCATACTCAGGAGGAGTAGCAGAATGTATTTTGGGGTGTCACTTTTGCTATGTACATGCTATGTGTTGGTAATATCTTATAAATGGACAACTTTGTATAAAAAAAATGCGTTTTCATTTTTTTCCCACATATTCCAAAAACTTCTGGAAAAAAATTAACCGTTCAAAAGACTCATTATGCCTCATAGATTATACGTTGGGGTGTTAGCTTTCCAAAATGGGGTCATTTTATGGGAGTTTCCATTGTCCTGGTGCTCCAGGCTCTTCAAAACTGTAATAGGTGGTTGAGAAATGAGATGTGTAATTTATGCTCCTAGAATGCCTGAAGGTGCTATTTCAATGTTGGGCCTCTGTATTTGGCCAGGCTGTGTAAAAGTCTCACACATTTGGTATCGCCATACTCAGGAGGAGTAGCAGAATGTATTTTGGGGTGTCATTTTTGCTATGTACATGCTATGTGTTGGTAATATCTTATAAATGGACAACTTTGTATAAAAAAAATGCGTTTTCATTTTTTTCCCACATATTCCAAAAACTTCTGGAAAAAAATGAACCGTTCAAAAGACTCATTATGCCTCATAGATTATACGTTGGGGTGTTAGCTTTCCAAAACGGGGTCATTTTATGGGCGTTTCCATTGTCCTGGTGCTCCAGGGCCTTCAAAACTGTAATAGGTGGTTGAGAAATGAGATTTGTAATTTATGCTCCTAGAATGCCTAAAGGGGCTATTTCAATGTTGGGCCTCTGTATTTGGCCAGGCTGTGTAAAAGTCTCACACATTTGGTATCACCATACTCAGGAGGAGTAGCAGAATGTATTTTTGGGTGTAATTTTTGCTATGTACATGCTATGTGTTGGTAATATCTTATAAATGGACAACTTTGTATAAAAAAAATGCGTTTTAATTTTTTCCCACATATTCCAAAAACTTCTGGAAAAAAATGAACCGTTCAAAAGACTCATTATGCCTCATAGATTATACGTTGGGGTGTTAGCTTTCCAAAATGGGGTCATTTTATGGGCATTTCCATTGTCCTGGTGCTCCAGGGTCTTCAAAACTGTAATAGGTGGTTGAGAAATGAGATGTGCAATTTATGCTCCTAGAATGCCTAAAGGGGCTATTTCAATGTTGGGCCTCTGTATTTGGACAGGCTGTGTAAAAGTCCCACACATTTGGTATTACCATACTCAGGAGGAGTAGCAGAATGTATTTTGGGGTGTCATTTTTGCTATGTACATGCTATGTGTTGGTAATATCTTATAAATGGACAACTTTGTATAAAAAAAATGCATTTTCATTTTTTTCCCACATGTTCCAAAAACTTCTGGAAAAAAATGAACCGTTCAAAAGACTCATTATGCCTCATAGATTATACGTTGGAGTGTTAGCTTTCCAAAATGGGGTCATTTTATGGGCGTTTCTATTGTCCTGGTGCTCCAGGGTCTTCAAAACTGTAATAGGTGGTTGAGAAATGAGATGTGTAATTTATGCTCCTAGAATGCCTGAAGGTGCTATTTCAATGTTGTGCCTGTGTATTTGGCCAGGCTGTGTAAAAGTCTCACACATTTGGTATCGCCATACTCAGGAGGAGTAGCAGAATGTATTTTGGGGTGTCATTGCAAGTATGCATGTGCTGTGTGAGAGAAATAACTTGTTATTATGACAATTTTGTGCAAAAAAATAAAAATGTAAAAAAATGTAAAAAATTTCCCAAGAATTGTGGGAAAAAAGTACAACTTCAAAAAACTCACAATGACTCTTACTAAATACATTGGAATGTCTGCTTTCCAAAAAGGGGTAATTTGGGGGGTATTTGTACTTTCCTGGCTTGTTAGGGTCTCAAGAAATGAAATAGGCCTTCAGTACATCAGGTGTGATCAGATGTGATAATTTTTCAATGATTTGCACCATAGCTTGTAGACTCTATAACTTTCACAGAGACCAAATAATATACACTTTTTTGGTTATTTTTACTAAAGATATGTAGCAGTATACATTTTGGCCCAATTTTATGAAGAAAAATTACTTATTTGCAAAATTTTACAATAAAAACAAAATAAAAAGTGTTTTTTTTTAAAAAAAATCTAACTTTTTTTGCTTATATTGCAAAAAATAAAAAACCTAGCGGTGATTAAATACCACCAAAAGAAAGCTCTGTTTGTGAGAAAAAAATGATAAAAATTTGGTTTGGGTACAGTGTAGCATGACTGAGTAATTGTCATTCAAAGTGTGAGAGCGCTGAAAGCTACAAATTGGTCTGGTAAGGAAGGGTGTATAAAAGCCCTGTATTGAAGTGGTTAAAAGTCAGCAGCTACACTTTTTGTAGCTGCTGACTTTTAATAAACATAAAAAGGCTGGAACTCCCCTTTAAGCGGCTGAAAAAACACTCAGTGTGAAAGGGGTCTTATGTGTTTATTTAGGCTACTTTCACACTGAGACATGCGGCCGTTAGCGCTAGCGGGGCATTTTTTACTCCAAAAAAGGGTAAAAAGTTCAGTTCTAAGTGGCTTTGGAAGCACTGTCTATTCATTGCAATGGGCAGGGCGTTTTGGGAGTGATAAACACAGCACTCCCAACCCACCCCAAAGATGCTGCTTGCAGGACTTTTTGTAACGTCCCACAAGTGCACCAGCCCAGTGTGAAAAGACACACTGCAATGAATGGGAGGTGGTTTTCAGGCACTTTGCAGAGGCTATTTCTAGCACCAAAGCGCCTGAAAACCGCCTCAGTGTGAAAGGGGTTTAAAAGTCAGCAGCTACAAAAACTGTAGCTGTTGACTTCTAATAAACACACATATACCTGTCCTACGGTCCAGCTGTGCACTCACCCCAGCAGTTTTCTTATCTCCTCCCTCTGTGGTGATTTCTGAATCTCTACTGTGGGCACCTGGCTGTGACAGCTTGCAGCTTCACAGCCGGATGCCCATTGCGCATGCGCGAGCGGCACCGCGCTCTGTGATTGGCCCCGAAGTCTTCTAGGACCTGTCCTGTGTCCCAGAAGACTTTGGCAACTGGAACGGAAGTGGCTGCGGGTACCTATCAAAATCGGGTACCCGCTCCCCCCACTCCTCCCCAAAAGCTCAGTTTCACCATCAGGAGCTGGGGAAGAGGCCTTTAAAGCGGAAGTTCCATTTTTGGGTGGAACTCCGCTTTAACGTAACAAACTTTTGTTGTGGAGATTTTTATGGAAATTTATTAATGTATGTTGTCAGATGTCCCCCCCAGTGTCAGTTTTGCTGTAATGCGCTCATCTGAGCGTATTTGCACATACAGACGTTGGTGGAAGATCGGTGGCGGGAAAATCTTCCTGTGGAAACAGCGATGTTTGCTGCATTTAGAGATGTTGTTTTGCGCCCCGTTGGGGGAACTGGCCAGCCCCTGGCGGGGGGCGTTAAAGGACTCTGAGCGCACATATCTGTGTCCACAGGAACGGTAGCATAACTATAAAATAATTGTGGTCCATTTGAGGCATAATTGTTATGTAGTTTCCGTCATTTGGTAACAGTGTATGTCACTGTTAGTCAATTTGAATGAACATTGTATCTGTTTGGAAGGATGTCCTTGTATGGTCATTCTCCTGTGGAAGGAACATCCTGTGATGTCCCCGCCCATGGGGGGAGGTGACTGGTTGCTGCAACCAATCACCTCCTGTCTTGAGATCTTTTGAGTTTAATAAAAGCCTATGATTAGGCGTCGGCTGGTCAGTCTAGGCTGGTATGCTGAAATGAGAACATAGCTTTTGTGGTGCTGCCTTCTTGGGATGAATGGGAATGAACAGTGAGTGGATCTTTAGCAAACTTAAAGATAGCATTATTGCAAAAAGATGAATCTAAAGTGTGTGCTTAGATAGCACAGGAATTATAGGCTGTGTGCTCTGCAAACAGCCTAGGAATTCCACAACACTTTCAATAGACATTAGAAACAACGTGAAAGTAGAGGACACATGTTTCCTGTAACATCTGCATTTCCCGATGGTATCTGGCTGCAGATTGGAGCTCCACAGGAAACATGTGACCTCCACAGGTGTTTTTTTCTTTTAATCAACTTTAACCCCTTTGCTGCCAAAGTCGTTTTTGCATTTTCTGCACACGTTTAAAAAAATCAATTTAGGCCTGAAGATTACATAAAACCCCCAAAATAATATATATTTTCTGAAAGCAGACACCCTAGAAAATAAAATTGTGGTAGTTTAATTTTTTCTAGGAAATGCAACATTTTTGTAAAAAACACACTAAAGTGACTTTTAAGGCAAACAAACGCAATACATTACCCAATTTTTGGTAAAATATAAAAGCCGAGGTTGCACTAAGTAAATAGATACCCAACATGTCAAACCTTAATTTTGTGTGCGCCCCTGAAATGGCAACAAACTTCTGTACCCTATATTTTCTATAGGCGGCTCTTCATAAGTCATCTATAACATAGTTGCCAACATTGTAAAAAAATTCATAGGGACACTTTTTTGCCTGTAGGCGGAGTCTTGTTATAATTAGAGGGTGTGGCATAGTGAGGAAAGAAAAATGCTGCGCACAAAGCGCACCGCAGCAAAAGATGTGCGTGGTTTAATAGACACATTGGGTTTGGCTTAAAGGGTGTGTGGCTAGAGTCTGAGATGAAGGAGAAAGAGGAAGGGGGAGAGAGAGAGAGAGCGTGAGAGAGAGAAAGAAAGATAGGGAGGGAAGGAGAGAGAAAGAAGGAAAGAAAGAGGGATGGAGGGACAGCAGGCCCAGATCCTACACCACAATAGAAATATGTGTATTCCAGAAAGTTTAATAATCAGCATTTAAAGATACTCCAAACACCTGGTGTTTAGCGCTTCAATGCTTCAATCATCCTGACACCATGGTTGTTATGGTGTCAGGATGACTGAAGAGCATTAATACATTGTAATATAAAATGAAATCATTCAACTCACCATAATGCAAAATCAGTGGGAACCCTGAGCGTGTCACCAGCCACATCGCCTGCCACCAGATGCCATTAGGTGCCCTCAGTGGAGTCCCGCCTTACATCAGGTGCCCCCAGCAGAGTCCGTCCTTACATCAGGTGCCCCTGGTAGAGTCCTTTTTTTTTTAACTTTATATCTTTTATTAAAGCATTTTCCATTATACAACTTAACATTCAGTTCCCCAATCCCAAATTCCCCCTCCCACTCCACCCTCCCCTCAGTTATATAAAAAAAGGAAAACAAAAATATGATGCATCAATAAAATTAATAGAGGAGGAAGGGGAAAACCCCCATTTCTATTTTCTTGGCTAATTTCCTTCAAGCATTGCCGCCTATTTCTCCGCTTTCATCCCTATACTAATCAAACAACTCTTCCCTATCACAGCCATCCATCTCAGGCCCCATACACACTATTAGATTTTCTGCAAATTTTTGTCTTCAGATTTACCAAAACCATGTAGGGCAAGGGCCTGTTTGGTAGGGGCACAGTAGGTATTTGATATTCTCTGTGCGCCTGCCATGTAGTAAGTCTTGTGCGCCGTGAAACCGATGAAATACATCGGGACTTCCGGTGTCACTCTCCTGCTCTTCGCAATAAAAGTGTGGTGAGTGACGTCCTGGTCTAAGCCTCCTTTCCCAGACGACGCCTCTTACGAGGAAACGCCGCGTAGGGTGGAGCTCAGGACCCTGACGTCACCACGCCCCCAGCTGACTGGCTGCCGCCACAGCGGGGTTTCAGTGCTTTTTTGAAAGTGTTGTTTTTTCTCTATATGGATGTCAGTTTACCCGTTTTAAGAATAAAGGGTACCTCATTTTTACGTATATGCTGCACCATGAAGTCTTCTTATTTTCTCTTCTAAATTGGTATCCATTACATCGTACGAGCGTCCCTGCAGTCTCAAGGCAAACCAGGAGTCGGAGTTTCGACGAGTGGAGTGAGGACACAGAGGACTGTATCGCTGACACTTTATTCGATGTAGTTGCTGAGCCCTTTCGGTCCCCGTAGTAGGGACACACCTGGTCTGTCTCAAGGCAAACCAGGAGTCAGAGTTTCGACGAGTGGAGTGAGGACACAGAGGACTGCATCGCTGACACCTTATTCTGTGTAGTTGCTGAGCCCTTTCGGTCCCCGTAGTAGGGACCCACCTGGTCTGGTAAGCCTCCTGTCTATACATCTTGATTGAAGTACATTCTAACTTTTGAAGATCTGTCATCACTTTGATACATGCTGGCTGGCTCTGTATCACCCATGGACTTTTCCCTTGTTTGTTTGCTTATGAGTTTACTGCTTCTCCTACTGTCGTGAGAGTCAGGCAGTTGAAGCCTATGGACTTCCTTGGTGTGTTTACATATTCACGTAGTAGGGAACACCTTTTTGTATAATATTTTTATATATATATAATTATTTAATTTATTTTGTGTGTTAGTTCATACACACACCACTTTTGGCACGTTGGTTGCCACTTACACGGTTGCGCATTTATTATTTATTTTTGCACATTTTTCTAGCTGTATATTCCAGCTTTTTTGTATTTGCAGCACCATCACTTTTTTACTTCATTGCACAATTAATATATACTATAAATTTTTTGGCGTAATGTGTTAACACTTGGGTATCGATACCGCCTAGGGAGATAGCGCAGATTTTCCACATACAATTGTTGCCTTTAGAATATATCTTTTCTCGTAGCTCCTCCCTAAACCAAACATACGTTTTTTTCTAGCATTTAATTTTATTTGTTCAGAATGGATATTTTTGATTTTCATAAAAATAGAAAAATCAATCCCGATGAGGTATTTGATCAGACTAGTACCGAAGTTGATGGGATTCGTGGAATTTTTATGAGACTTAAAAACGTGCTCATAGCTGAATTACACGCCACCTGGGACATAGTTTTTCTGGAACGTTATCTAAAGGAGAAGATGATCCCCAGAAGCCTTAGATGGCATGTGTACCCAGACAAAGGAGACGCAGAGATGCAGGAATGGTTCCTATATTTTAACGGTGTGGGATTAGCCTTCCTTGAATTTCTCGTTCCTAGGAAGAAAACCAAAGTAGCTAAGTTATACAGCAGGAGATTAATGACATCAAAGAGAAATTGATCCCTATGAGTAAGGAGGGTTTATACCAAGTATATACCAAGGAATTAAGAGAAATTCTAATAGAAGAAGAGGAAGAACAACGGATCAAAAAGCGAAAAAAATATCTTAGAGACGTTGAGGATTATAAATCTCACAACGTCTTTAAGTGGCAGGAGAACTATCGTGATATGTTTGAAAAACCGGGTGAAAGTGTCAGCATGGAGGAGGGAGAAACAGATGCACCCACATCTCTACTTCCTAGTGTAGAGTACTCGAGACCCTCGCTGGGTCCTTCTCCTCCAAACCCAGGACATCGGGGATATGGAACGACAACCACAGGGGGGAACCGGACCCCCCAGCAAAAAGGAAAAAAGGGTAACCAGAACCCTGGCAGACCTCCATTGAGTGGAGTCAATAATTATTATCCACCTTCTTATCAACATTCTAGGAATCAGGGTAGGTTCCCTAGTTCTGGACCTAATCCTGGAGGTAACAGGGGTAATAGACACCCACAAGGATATAATCAATATCCACCAAATTCTTATACATATCCCCAGAACAGACCCAACGATGGGGGTCAATATAACCATTATGATGATCCCTCGTATATGACTCATCCCAATGATGGTTATAGGGGGGGAGGTCCCTCTTCTCCACAGGTACCCTGGAGACAGGATGTCCCCGTAAGGAATCAATATGGACCCCTCCAGGGATATGAAGACCAGAAAGAGATGGAGGATTTTGCCAACATGGGACCACGGAATGGAGGAAATTCACAAATCCATGCCTATGATGGTCCCCCTGTGGCAGCTCCCCTAAGAAACAAAACAGATAATTTTTTAGGAAGAGGTCGAGGAAAGAAGGGAATACTAAGAGAGGATGTAGAGGAGGGCAGCGGTGCCACCCCCAAAAAACTAAGGAGGAGGTAGTGTGTCAGGGGGTGTTTAATCTAAGTGGAGAAGAACTCACCAGGGAGGAAAAGATAACGCTCAACCAAGTACTTAAATATGCACCAAGGAAGCCTTTAAACAAATTTCAAATGTTCCTAGACGTGCAAAAATACGCTAAAAAACTGAGTATAAAACGTCATTTTCTGTCTAACCCCATTGTCAGAAATGATATTTCTGGAGAAGGGCAAAACAGAGAAGGAACAGGATTGAGGAATGCATCCTTGTTCAACCTCCCAGGGAAACTGGCTCCTAGTATCACAGTGTTCAAAGACTTGGTGTTACAGGATCTGTCCCAAGTTAAATTTAAAAAGGAAAACAAAAAAAGCTCAGAAGAAGGAATTGTGTCTCTATGCAAAAGAAAAAATCTCGTGATAAGACCGGCAGATAAGGGGGGGGGATTGTAGTACTGAAAAAAGAGGACTACATGAAAGAAATGGAGGTTCTATTGTCAGATCGAGATACCTACAAAGTCCTAGACAAAGATCCTACTGAAAAATATAAAAAATCTCTCAGTACTATTGTACAGGCAGGCCACCGGAAGGGAGTGATTAATGAGAAAGAACTTGAATTTCTTGTCCCCCTGGCCCCCCGCACCTCCATTATATACTATATCCCCAAAGTCCACAAAAATCCAGTACAACCCCCTGGCCGCCCAATTGTAAGCGGAATTGATTCCCTTACATCGAGAGTGGGAAAATTCGTAGATGTTTTTTTACAACCTGTGGTAACTAAAACACCGGCCTTTCTGAAGGACTCCATGCAAGTGATCAGAGAGCTGTCGGAATGTGCAGTGGAGGAGGATGTCTTGCTGGTTACAGCAGACGTAGCCTCCCTGTACATGATAATACCTCACGAATTGGGGTACAAAGCAGCGAAATTTTTTCTTAGAAAGGAACTTTCAGTGAAAACATCTACTTTGGAATTTGTTATGAAACTGCTGAGCTTTGCAATGGAACACAATTATTTTTATTATAGTGGCCAGTTTTTCCTACAAAGTACGGGAGTTGCTATGGGGGCCAAGTTTGCCCCCAGCCTCGCTGGCCTATTTATGGCCTTGTGGGAAAATGATCAACTGTTTTCACTAGAGGAGCCCCGCCTCCTTTTTTGGCGTTGTTATATTGACAACGCCTTTTTTCTGTGGAAAGGAGATGTAGGATCACTGAGTGAATTTATGACCACTTTAAATTTAAATAATTGGGGGATTAAATTTACATATGAATACAGTTCCACTTCTGTTAATTTCTTGGACCTGGTGATATTTAAAGAAAATGGTGCTCTGTTGACCAAAACCTTCTTTAAGGGTACTGATCGCAATGGGTATATTCCAACAGATAGTGGACATCACCCTAACTGGCTCAAGGCCATACCAAGGGGACAGTTTCAACGAATCAGGCGAAACTGTTCACGTCTCGAGGACTTTGAATCACAGGCTACAATACTCAAGGATCGTTTTTGGGAAAAAGGGTATCAGCCGTCCGCATTGGATAAAGATCTCCGAGAGGTTATGTCTATAGATAGACAAGCCCTTCTGATTCCTAAAACAAAAGAAAAAAATTCTATGCCTAATGATTTACAATGGTCCTTTTTGACCACCTTCTCTTCCCATTTTTGGTGGGTCAACAAAATAATTAAGAAGCACTGGCCAGTTTTGAAAAGTGATAGGATTCTGGGACCCACGCTCCCTGACTGTCCAAAGATCTTGTACAGAAGAAATCAAAATTTAAAGGACCTTGTGGCACCAAGTGTGGTTGATCCTCCACCCAGGGTTCTTATGTTTGGTCATCTAAAGGGTTTCTTTCCGTGTAAGAGATGCAAGGTGTGCAGAACATCCAAAACTCTGAAAACTTCCACCTTCACCTCGCATACTACCTCCCAAGAATATAATATATCTGACTTCATAACCTGCGGCACTACAGGGGTTATTTACCTCTTACGGTGTCCGTGTGGTTTTCAGTATATTGGAAGGACTACCTGTGCCCTAAAAGTAAGGATAGGGGAACACCTGTAAAATATACGCAGGGGTTTCAGAAAACACAGTGTATCATGGCATTTTCGTCAGTACCACAACAGAGATCCCTCAGTACTGGAAGTAGTGGGCATTGAGAAGTATGTGCCACACTGGAGAGGTGACAACCTGAAACGTCAGATTTCACGTAGAGAGACTAGGTGGATTTTTGATATGCGGTGTTATAGCCCATGGGGCCTTAACATCGAATGGGACATCAATTGTTATATTAATAACAGTTGATGGGTCTCATTATAATCACCCGTCTCACTTATAGTGTCCCATTTTCCACCATATTCCAATGACCCTTTATGTGCATCTACGTGTGTATATGTGTGCCCACATATATTTCTGTGTGCATATATATATATATATTTATATGTGTTCCTCCCTCTTTTATAGCTATTCCCCGCAGTTCCGTAGTTCCTCTCTATGTAGTCACTCCTTTTTCCCTTTCCCCCTTCTTGTTTTTGGTGCACTCAGATATGCACTGGGCTCGTGATAGGGGTTTTGTTTTTTCATTTACAAGGAAATATATAGGAGACAGGGAACACGGTTTGGGGGCTTTTTTTCAACATAGAAAAACAAAATATGAAATTCTTCAAAACTTAATTTTTTAAAATTCAGTTTTTTAATTTTTTATTTTTAGTTTGACATATGGGGATATGTGTATGTATTAATGTTTGATTTTTATGTCAAGTATTATTTTGGTTTGTATGTATATACTTTTTGTTCAACCCTCTCAGTGCCCGTTTTGCATTACGGACATTTTGCGGGTGAGCGGGAAGGTATTAGTTATTTTTAATGTATGAATTAATGATATGTGTATAGACATTTCAGAGCAGGGTTGCAAGCAATGTTTAGTGGCATTTTTTCAAAAAGGTGTTCAGTTGCTACCGCTGCTCTATTAGTATATGTGTTTTTTTAAAACATTTTTTATTATATATATATATATATATATATATATATATATATATATATATATATATATATTCTTTATGTTTTTATGTTTATTAATTCTTTAGGATAACATAAAATGATTTCTGCATATGTATATATGTCATGTAGATAAAATTTACATGGTAGGGGCACAGTAGGTATTTGATATTCTCTGTGCGCCTGCCATGTAGTAAGTCTTGTGCGCCGTGGAACCGATGAAATACATCGGGACTTCCGGTGTCACTCTCCTGCTCTTCGCAATAAAAGTGTGGTGAGTGACGTCCTGGTCTAAGCCTCCTTTCCCAGACGACGCCTCTTACGGGGAAACGCCGCGTAGGGTGGAGCTCAGGACCCTGACGTCACCACGCCCCCAGCTGACTGGCTGCCGCCACAGCGGGGTTTCAGTGCTTTTTTGAAAGTGTTGTTTTTTCTCTATATGGATGTCAGTTTACCCGTTTTAAGAATAAAGGGTACCTCGTTTTTACGTATGTAGCGATACCTCCAACTAAGAAGGCCGCAGATTTAGTTTGGGCCCTGATGGCAGCTCCGCCAACCCCCGGCAATAGGCTCTACCCCCTACTGGCACAGCTAGTATTGACAGTAATTGTATATCTTATACTTTATGAATAAGTGAGCATTGAGACAATACTAAATTTAAATAAGTATAAGGTTTTACTTAAGCTCTTGGTAAGAAAGATATAACAGTAATCACAGTTTACAGAATAATCAATGGTAATGCAGAGCCCTGCAACGCTAACACACTAAAGAGCTGACATGCAACAAGTGCGCCACACGGGCGACCGTTAGTTAAGTGCCCTATGGCGCAGTAACCCAAAACACATTAGAAACCCCACCAGGCCTGGTTTCTGAGATCTATAACTTAGTCCTTTTTCTTCACCGGCAGATCTTTAACGGTGGTGCACATTAACAGAGTACAAACTTTGTAATCCAATGGGGTATGTAAAGATGGGTAGGAACTTGGCTATACGAACTGTAAGTTCAGCTATGGTACGGCTCTTCAATAAGGGTATCAGGAACAACTGGTGGGCCACGACAGTCTATAGGCCTATATGTAGTAACAGTATATCGTTTGGGCGTATGCCCTCTCACCCGCCCGTACTACGGTACCAGTCCGGGAAACTTCCACCGACTGTGTCACACACACACTCAGTCTCTCCAGCGATCGGGTCCCCGATCCAACAAGGCTGTAGCTGAGCAAAGTCAGATGCCACCCAGGCTCGTAGAGGGGGTGAAAGGCTCTTTGGTGCTGAGCAAGGCCTCAGGCTTCAGGCCTTGCACTTCGACACATCCGCACAGGAGGATCAGTCTGTGTAGTCTCGTGTCCCAAAGAGGCCGAGCCCAGCCTCGCCTCCTCCTTTTATAACCCCTCCCATAAGTCTCTGCGGCGGAACATTGCCGAATGGGGTTCTAGGTAATGTAGTCTTTCTTGCATTAAAGGGGAACACCCCGCTACACACTCCCCCCACTTGAGCTCTTTGGTCCCCAAAGATAAACCTTAACAAAGACTATGTACAACTCTAGACAATTCTACAAATGATGTTGGCATAGGGAATTCCCACCAAAACTGAGGAGTAGAATTCCCTTGCCCACAGGTCACATTATCATGGGTGGCCTGCCTAGCTGTGCCAGAGAGTGAGCTGGGGTTGCCCTCCACTAAATGGACAGTGGAGGGATCCGGATTTTCAGCATTCCTCCTAGCAGTAACTACAGAATCCTCTGAGCTATTCCCCATTTGTGGGTAGGTCAGCTTCTTAGGAGGCCGGATGACTCTTCGAGCCCTTTGCTCTCTTGGGATTTCTGGCTCTGGTGCCACAGGCTCCTCTTCCTCTGAGTAACCATCATGGGCATCTTCCCAGTAATCTGCTGAAGGACTAGAGGGGATGAACTCTGTGGCTTCTGGGTTCAATGTTTCATCTGTGGTGTCCTCAGTGGTTGGAAGGTCTATGGTAGAGGTTCCTGGAGTTGGGGAAGGCCACAGCCAATTAAGTTCTCCATCCTCATTTTCACTAAGTTGAGAGGCCTCTCCATCTTCATCTCGGGAAGCCTGCGACCGAGTATTCGGCCTAGGAGTATCCAGGATAGAGGCCGGTTCAGGGGAATCTGCCACGGGAGGTATTCTAACTGCCTCAGCAAGAGGGAGCAGGTGGTTTCGATGCCACGTCTTCAGAGGGCCCACCTTTCCTTCCGGCTTCAACTTGTAGACAGGCAGGCCCGACAACTTCCTACAGATGACATAAGGTTCAGATCTCCATCTATCTGCAAGTTTGTGCTTCCCAGGGACCCCCAGATTGCGTAACAGTACTCGGTCCCCGGGCTGTAGGTCTTGCACCCGGACCTTCAAGTCAAAGTTTCTTTTGTTTCGAGCTCCCCTTTGATCTGAGGCCGCTTGAGCTTGTTCATAGGCTACTTTCAGGCTGTGTCTGAGCCTGTCCACATATCCTTTGTGGGATGTGGCTGAGGAATGGTCCAGAGAGGTGCCAAAGGCCAAGTCCACAGGTAGTCTCGCTTCCCTCCCAAACATGAGTCGATATGGGGAGTAACCTGTAGCATCACTGATGGTGCAATTGTAAGCATGTACCAGGGCCGCTATGTGTTTGCTCCAATGTTGCTTTTTCTCACTTTCCAGAGTCCCCAACATGTTGAGCAAGGTTCGGTTAAACCTTTCCGGTTGAGCATCCCCTTGTGGGTGGTAAGGTGTAGTTCGAGTCTTCTTGATTCCCAACGAATCCAGGAGTTTCCGGATCAGTTTACTCTCAAAGTCCCTTCCTTGATCTGAATGAAGCCGCTGTGGCAGCCCATAATGGACAAAGTACTTCTCCATAAGTACCTTGGCTACGGTAGAGGCCTTCTGATCTTTGGTTGGGAAAGCTTGGGCATATCGGGTGAAATGGTCGGTTATCACCAGAACATTCCCTAGTCCACTCAGGTCAGGTTCAAGGCAGAGAAAGTCAATGCACACCAGATCCATTGGGCCTTGACTTAGATGGCCCATTGGGGCAGCTTGATGGGGTAAAGTCTTCCTCTGGATGCATCGTGCACATGAGTGGCAGTACTCTTCTACCTCTGCCCTCATGCAGGGCCAATAGAACCGACTTCTGACAAGTTGAAAGGTCCTTTCAGCCCCTAGATGGCCATGATTGTCATGCAGGGCAATCAGAACAGTCTCTCGATGTTTCTCTGGGAGGAACAGTTGCCACTTATCTTCTGAGTCATCAGAGGGGCCCCTTCGGTAGACCACTCCCTGATGTACCTGCAACCTGTCCCATTCTTTCCTCAACAGGCGAGCCTCCTTTGAGGGATGACACAGGAGTTTGTTTGGTCCTGGAGGCCCTGGAGAATCAGGATCCAATCTCCCCATGGGGTCTTCCAATTGGTCACTCCTCAAATCCTTCTTGGACAATCTCGGCAGGTTGTCTTCGTCCAATTGAGTCACTCCACAGTAGTGTTTTGGGACTCCCACCATGGTAACTCCTATTTCTTCTGCTCTGGAGCCTCCTCTGGCCTGGAATTTGGCTCCTTGACAAAGGGCCCGCACCCCGTCCGGTGCCACTTGGGTCCAATCTTCTATATCACTGGTGGGGGCATGAGATCTCCTGGACAGAGCGTCGGCGTCTCTATTCCCAGCCCCTGGCCTATACTTTAGGCTGAAGTTGAATCCAGACAGTGCGGCCAGCCACCTGTGTCCAGTGGCGTCCAGCTTGGCCGTGGTGAAAAGGTAGGTAAGGGGGTTGTTGTCGGTCTTCACAGTGAACTCCGCCCCATACAGGTAGTCTTTGAGCTTGTCTACTACCGCCCACTTGAGGGCCAGGAACTCTAGCTTGTGAGTGGGGTAGTTCTTCTCAGAGGGGGTCAGGCTCCTGCTCACATAGGCAACAGGCCGTTGTTGCCCTTCGTGTTCTTGATAAAGTACTCCTCCCAGACCGTCATGACTAGCATCTACGTGTAGTTCATAGGGCTTGGTTGGGTCTGCGTAGGCCAAGACTGGGGCAGTGGTTAGACTCTCCTTTAATGCCTGGAAGGCCTCTTCACACTTCTGGTTCAACTGATTTCTGACTGACTCTCCCGGCTTCCTGGGCCCTGAGTCGTCCTCTTCCCCCTCAGTCTTGAGCAGTTCATTCAATGGTCTAGCAATTCGGGCGAATCCCTCCACAAACCTCCTATAGTAGTAGCAGAAACCCAAGAAGGATCTGAGTTCTGTTACCGTGGTGGGTCGTGGCCAGGAGGTAACTGCCTCCAATTTCTCGGGGTCTGTGGCCACCCCTTCTTTGGACACTATGTGCCCCAGATAGTTCACAGAAGACTGGTAGAACCGACACTTTTCAGGCGAAAGTTTGAGTCCCTCCTCACTGAGTCTCCTCAATACTTTTTCCAGCCTCTCCTCATGTTCCTCCAGGGTTCTTCCAAAGACTATGACATCGTCCAGGTACACAAGGACTTCAATAAGGTTCATGTCTCCTACAGTCTTCTCCATAAGACGCTGGAAAGTAGCTGGGGCTCCAGACAGACCTTGAGGCATCCGGTCGAATTCAAAGAACCCTACTGGGGTTATGAAAGCTGTCTTCTCCTTGTCTTCTGGGTGCATGGGGATCTGATAGTACCCGCTCTTGAGATCCATAACACTGAACCACTTGGCTCCAGACAAACTCTGTAGGGCATCCTCTATCCTTGGAGTAGTATACTGGTCGGGTATGGTTCTCCTGTTGAGAGTCCTGTAGTCGATACAGAGCCTCAATGACCCATTCTTCTTCCTGACCACCACTATCGGGGATGCATAGGGGCTTCTAGATTCCTGTATCACTCCAGTCCTTTTGAGTTCTGAGAGTTGTTCCCTTAGATCCTCCAGATCTGCTAGGGGGACCCGCCTGACTCTCTCTCTGAAGGGCTTATCTTCCTGGAGGCGGATCCGATGGGTGGCACTCCTTGCACACCCCACATCGAACTCATCTTTAGAGAAGATCTTCTCCCATCTGTTCAGCTGGGCCTTGGCTCTCTCTTTCCAAGCCCTGGGCAGATTCAGGTTTTCCATTGATATCCTCTCCCAAGCATCTCCTCCTTCGCCCACCTCTGACAGGTTGACAGGTGCAGCAGGGCTCACCTGGCCTAGCAGCATCCTGGCTGGGACCTCCATGGGGCCACCCGTATTGTTCCTAACACTCACTGGGACTCTACAATGGGCCTTCTTTAGGGGCTTCAGCGGAATCACTTCTGGTATCACTTCCAGACCGTGGGACCCTTCTCTTGGATCAGATTCCAACATGACAAAGGGTCCAGGCTGCTCCCAAGTAAGCTTCACAGTGGCTCTGAGACAGGTTACTTCACCGGGCTGCAGCCCTATCCCTCCTCTTCCAAGTCTCCACACCTTCCCTATCCCTTCTCCCGGGGTCTTCTGCTCTAAGACCAGCCTTTGATAAGCTGTCTTCAGCATGGGGTGGATCTTGGTGACCGCTGCCCCTTTCTCTTTCACTAGAGGGGTCAGAAGTCTTCGGACCAGGTCCGTGTTTGTCCCTATTATCAGGGAGCTCTTGTTGGCTCCTGGTGGCCGAGGGCACACAACTGCCAGAGTGTCAAACACTTCGGCTTTTCCAGCCACAGATGGGTCAAAGGTCATCCTGACAGGCAGATAGCCATCGTAGGGGAAGTTCTGGGTTCCAATCCCACATATCTCTAGTCCCTCTATTTTCCGGATGGGTAGGTGACTCAAGTACTTATCGTAAAAGTCTCTGTATAGCAGGGTTACTTGCGCCCCAGTATCCAAGATTGCTCTGGTGTAGACTCCCTCCACTTGAATGGACACTATAGGAGATGGGCCTACCAGCTTCTCCGGGTAAGGCCCGGCAGGGGTCGCTTCCTTCAGACTTTTTTTCTTTGAACCTCTTCTCGTCCAATCCCCTTTGGACTTCAGTCTTTCTTGAGCCTGGTATGCATTGACTCCCCCCACCTTACTGGGTGTAAGGACCCGCTGAGGGATACTGTTGTTTTTCTTAGGTGTGCACCCCCTCTGGGGAGTGCTGTGCCTCTTCTGAGGGGTCTTACCCCCTTTCTCTGGTGTGTATCTCTGTTTAGGAATGTTGTGTTTCCCCCGAGGCGTTTTATCTCCTGTTATTTTCTGCTTTGCTTTCAGTTCGGAGTTAACTGAAGGTGATGGGCACCCGGTTGACTCCTTCACCGGGGCCCTCTGAAGTTTCCCGCCGGCTTGCGGTTGTCTATTTTCTTCTTTTTGGGACTGGAGCATGTAGCCGCAATATGTCCAATTCCTCCACAGTTAAAGCAGACGATATCTCCCCATTCTTGTAAAGATGCGGGTGCTGAGGCAACTGGGAATAATTCCTTCCTTGGTACTTCTCTCTTGGGACCCTCTGTGTTTTTTTCCATCAGAGAGGTCAACATCTCTAACACCTTGGACATTTGAGCTTTCAGGGTGTCTATCTCCGAATCTCTTTCAGGGGTCATTACTGGATTGACTAGCACCTGTGCGGGTACAACACTTGTCCTAATCAACTGCTGGTCCTGTTGCAGTGCCTCCTCATCTCTGATGATTTTTATCAAGTCAGCATAAGTCAGCAATGTTCCTCCTCCTGAGGTTTTCAGGTGCAACCAGACTGGATCCGAGCACAGCGCTCCCTTTAAGACTTGCTTCATTCTTGCCACATCTGTGTCTTGGGGCCTCATCCCCTTATTCAACACAATCTTACACAACAACCTGTTCAGTCTTCTAACATACTCGGAAAGTTTCTCCTCCGGTTGTTGGAAAGTGTGTTCAAACTGGTAGACCATCTCAGTCACCTTTTCCAATTGACCAAACTCTTCTTGCAGCATGGCTAGACAGTCTTGAGCCGTGCAATCTGCGTTCCCAAACTGAAAGCTTTTCACTGCTTCTGCTGCTGCGACTTTAAGGCTTTCCATCACTCGTTGCCTCTTCTGCGCTTCAGGCACCTCCAATGCCTCTACTGCCTGCAATGCCTGCTCCACCCAGGTGTCAAAGTTTCTTCCCCTGCGGGGACAGGGAGCTTCCCTGAGAATGTCTTTAGTCTCCGGTAGCTAGTCTCTACATGCACCGTGTTTGCCTTCTGACACTTGGTTAGCAGATCTCCTATCGCACCTATCAGTTCTGGTGATATAACAGTGGCAGGTGCAGGCGCCACCGGGGGCGTCGCCCTGCCCCTTTCTTCCGGTGGGGTACGGGCCGCAGCTTGCGGTGATCCCGTTGGTGATGGTTCCTTTTTTTCAGTTACTGTGTGTGCCAACCTATAAGTTCTGTTGTCTGGCGTCCGCACACAGTTGCGCTTACAGGCCTCTGGCATCCCGTTCCAGTACTCCACTAATGCATACTGATATGAGATGTCTGGGTCTGACTTTATCTCCGTCACCCACGGTGTGTGATTTGGGGACACTGACTTCATCAATTTTTCTACAGTTTCAGTCGACCATGCCTCCCCTGGGAGGCTGATGACTATCGACTGGTTTGGCTCTGCGTTAGAGGCTTTGCACCATTCTTCTACCGCTCGTGGATCCATGGGGTCCATGCCGGCACCTTTGGCGTTCACTTGCTGCATCAGGATCCCGGACGAGAACCCCCACGTGTAGCGATACCTCCAACTAAGAAGGCCGCAGATTTAGTTTGGGCCCTGATGGCAGCTCCGCCAACCCCCGGCAATAGGCTCTACCCCCTACTGGCACAGCTAGTATTGACAGTAATTGTATATCTTATACTTTATGAATAAGTGAGCATTGAGACAATACTAAATTTAAATAAGTATAAGGTTTTACTTAAGCTCTTGGTAAGAAAGATATAACAGTAATCACAGTTTACAGAATAATCAATGGTAATGCAGAGCCCTGCAACGCTAACACACTAAAGAGCTGACATGCAACAAGTGCGCCACACGGGCGACCGTTAGTTAAGTGCCCTATGGCGCAGTAACCCAAAACACATTAGAAACCCCACCAGGCCTGGTTTCTGAGATCTATAACTTAGTCCTTTTTCTTCACCGGCAGATCTTTAACGGTGATGCACATTAACAGAGTACAAACTTTGTAATACAATGGGGTATGTAAAGATGGGTAGGAACTTGGCTATACGAACTGTAAGTTCAGCTATGGTACGGCTCTTCAATAAGGGTATCAGGAACAACTGGTGGGCCACGACAGTCTATAGGCCTATATGTAGTAACAGTATATCGTTTGGGCGTATGCCCTCTCACCCGCCCGGACTATGGTCCCAGTCCGGGAAACTTCCACCGACTGTGTCACACACACACTCAGTCTCTCCAGCGATCGGGTCCCCGATCCAACAAGGCTGTAGCTGAGCAAAGTCAGATGCCACCCAGGCTTGTAGAGGGGGTGGAAGGCTCTTTGGTGCTGAGCAAGGCCTCAGGCTTCAGGCCTTGCACTCCGACACATCCGCACAGGAGGATCAGTCTGTGTAGTCTCGTGTCCCAAAGAGGCCGAGCCCAACCTCGCCTCCTCCTTTTATAACCCCTCCCATGAGTCTCTGCGGCGGAACATTGCCGAATGGGGTTCTGGGTAATGTAGTCTCTCTTGCATTAAAGGGGAACACCCCGCTACACGTATATGCTGCACCATGAAGTCTTCTTATTTTCTCTTCTAAATTGGTATCCATTACATCGTACGAGCGTCCCTGCAGTCTCAAGGCAAACCAGGAGTCGGAGTTTCGACGAGTGGAGTGAGGACACAGAGGACTGCATCGCTGACACCTTATTCGGTGTAGTTGCTGAGCCCTTTCGGTCCCCGTAGTAGGGACCCACCTGGTCTGGTAAGCCTCCTGTCTATACATCTTGATTGAAGTACATTCTAACTTTTGAAGATCTGTCATCACTTTGATACATGCTGGCTGGCTCTGCATCACCCATGGACTTTTCCCTTGTTTGTTTGCTTATGAGTTTACTGCTTCTCCTACTGCCGTGAGAGTCAGGCAGTTGAAGCCTATGGACTTCCTTGGTGTGTTTACATATTCACGTAGTAGGGAACACCTTTTTGTATAATATTTATATATATATAATTATTTAATTTATTTTGTGTGTTAGTTCATACACACACCACTTTTGGTACGTTGGTTGCCACTTACACGGTTGCACATTTATTATTTATTTTTGCACATTTTTCTAGCTGTATATTCCAGCTTTTTTGTATTTGCAGCACCATCACTTTTTTACTTCATTGCACAATTAATATATACTATAAATTTTTTGGCGTAGTGTGTTAACACTTGGGTATCGATACCGCTTAGGGAGATAGCGCGGATTTTCCACATACAATTGACACCCCAAGCTATATACTGAGAGGTATGTCGAGTCCATTGAATATTTTATATGTTGACACAAGTTGCGGAAAAAAGACAATTTTTTTTTTTCACAAAGCTCAAACATGCCATGGGCATATGTGGAATTACACCCCAAAATACATTCTGTTGCTTCTCTTGAGTACGGGGATACCACATGTGTGAGACTTTTTGGGAGCCTAGCCGCGTACGGGACCCCAAAAAACAAGCACTGCCTTCAGGCTTTCTAAGGGTGTAAATTTTTGATTTCACTCCTCACTGCCTATCACAGTTTCGGAGGCCATGGAATGCCCAGATGGCACAAAACCCCCCCAAATGACCCCATTTTGGAAAGTAGACACCCCAAGCTATTTGCTGAGAGGTATGGTGAGTATTTTGCAGATCTCGCTTTTTGTCACAAAGTTTTGAAAATGTAAAAATATAAATACAATTATTTTCTTTCTTCATTTTCAAAAACAAATGAGAGCTGTAAAACACTCACCATGCCTCTCAGCAAATAGCTTGGGGTGTCTACTTTCCAAAATGGGGTCATTTGGGGGGGTTTTGTGCTATTTTGGCATTTTATGGCCTTCGAAACTGTGATAGGTAGTGAGGAGTGAAATCAAAAATTTGCGCCCTTAGAAATCCTGAAGGCGGTGCTTGGTTTTCGGGGGCCCGTACGCGGCTAGGCTCCCAAAAAGTCCCACACATGTGGTATCCCCGTACTCAGGAGAAGCAGCAAAATGTATTTTGGGGTGCAATTCCACATATAACCATGGCATGTGTGAGCAATATATCATTTAGTGACAACTTTTTGTAATTTTTTTTTTTTTTTTTAGTCATTATTCAATCACTTGAGACAAAAAAAAAAAATATTCAATGGGCTCAACATGCCTCTCAGCAATTTCCTTGGGATGTCTACTTTCCAAAATGGGGTCATTTGGGGGGGTTTTGTACTGCCCTGCCATTTTAGCACCTCAAGAAATGAGATAGGCAGTCATAAGTTAAAAGCTGTGTAAATTCCAGAAAATGTACCCTAGTTTGTAGACGCTATAACTTTTGCGCAAACCAATAAATATATGTTTATTGACATTTTTTTTTACTAAAGACATGTGGCTGAATACATTTTGGCCTAAATGTATGACTAAAATTGAGTTTATTCGATTTTTCTTATAACAAAAAGTAGAAAATATCATTTTTTTTCAGAATTTTCAGTCTTTTTCCGTTTATATCGCAAAAAATAAAAATCGCAGAGGCAATCAAATACCATTAAAAGAAAGCTCTATTTGTGGGAAGAAAAGGACGCAAATTTTGTTTCGGTACAAAATTGCATGTCCGCACAATTTCCAGTTAAAACAGCGCAGTGCAAAATTCTGAAAACACCTCTGGTCCTTTAGCTACAAAATGGTCCGGGGCTTAAGTGGTTAATGATGCATAAAGTGAAAAAAAAAGTGAAATATTCCTTTAAATATTGTACCTGGGGGGTGTATAAAGTATGCCTGTGAAGTGGCATGTGTTTCCCGTGTTTAGAACTGTCCCTGCACAAAATGACATTTGTAAAGGAAAAAAAGCCATTTAAAACTGCTTGCGGCTTTAATGTCATGTCTGGTCCCGGTAATATGGATGAAAATCTTTGAGAAAAATGGCATGGCTGCCCCACCAGCTCCCCCCCCCCCCCACCCCAGCCCATTACCAGCCCCTTTGGATCTTGTATGCATATTAAGGGGAACCCCGCACACAAAATAAAAAGGCCCTATATACTCTAAACAGCAGTATACAGGCGGTGCAAACAAGACAGGGACTGTAGGTTTGTTCTGAAGTAGAATCTGTTTGTAATTTTTAACACGTACATTGTTTAAGTGTAGCTCCAGCCAAAAAATCTATTTTTAAGCTTTTTGGAAAACATAAGGGAGGGTTATCACCTCTGTAACATTTGTTTTGCTGTCTGTGCCCCCTGTTCAGAACATTTCACCTCACTTTCCGTCCCAATGACAAATGTTTTTGAAAAGTGTTTTTTTATTGAAACAAGGATTGGTGATAAAGCATCAGTAGAGAAGAGACACCTGTTTCCCATATTACCTCTTACAGGAGAGAATTTCCCTTCCTAGGGGTAGATTTCCTCTCACTTCCTGTTGTCTCCTTCCGTTTGCAAGTAGGAGTCGTTTGTAAGTTGGATGTTTGAAAGTAGAGGCCTGCCGTATATGCTGAAATTTTCCCCTTACATGTTGGTGTTGCCACAACACTGTGAGCCCTCACAGTTATTCTTGGTGGGCGCTGGAACGCCCTGCTGTGAACTATTATATCAGGAATTGTATTTACATGCCATTGTTGAACAGTAGACATGTGCACACTGAAATATTTTGTTTCGGAATTTCGTTTTCGTCCGAAAAATAAATTTATTAAGTTACTCCCGAAATTCGTTTTTATTTATGTTGTTTTTCGTTGAAAATTGCATTAGTCCGAAAATCTGAATTAATTAAGGTCGAATCTGTCATTGAAGGCTTATGGTGTCTGTCGAATGTTCAAAGAAGATTCGACGGAGCAGCGAAACTGTACGACGCTGCAATCATACATTTCCGGTCGAATGTTCCGCCCACAAGCAGTGATCTTTTCTCTCTATGTCGAATCTTTTCTCTCTATAATAACGAATCTTTTCTCTCTATAATGTCGAATCTTTTCTCTCTATAATGTCGAATCTTTTCTCTCCTATGTCGAATCTTTTCTCTCTATAATGTCGAATCTTTTCTCTCCTATGTCGAATCTTTTCTCTCTATAATGTCGAATCTTTTCTCTCCTATGTCGAATCTTTTCTCTCCTATGTCGAATCTTTTCTCTCCTATGTCGAATCTTTTCTCTCCTATGTCGAATCTTTTCTCTCCTATGTCGAATCTTTTCTCTCTATAATTTCAAATCTTTTCTCTCCTATGTCGAATCTTTTCTCTCTATAATGTCAAATCTTTTCTCTCTATAATGTCAAATCTTTTCTCTCTATAATGTCAAATCTTTTCTCTCTATAATGTCGAATCTGTTCTCTCCTATGTCGAATCTTTTCTCTCCTATGTCGAATCCTTTCTCTCCTATGTCGAATCTTTTCTCTCTATGTAGAATAATCTTGGACTAATAGAGTTAAGGTTAGGCACATTCGACCACAGGTTCGATAGACACAGATTGTTATTGTCAGCGTCACGTCGAATCTCCTATCTATATCGAACTGTTGTAGCAACGAAAACGAAAATAAAGCATTTGTTTATGTCGGATCTTTCGGTTTTCGGATTCTGTGCTTTCGTTTTCGTTTGTTAAAACGATAACGAAAATAGCTGAAATTCGGACGAAAATGCATTCGGACGAAAACGAATGCACATGTCTATTGAACAGTGGTAGGAAAAATTGGGCCTTTGGTGGTGGTGCTGGTGCCACAACACTGTAAGCCCTCACAGTTACTCTTGGTGGGCGCATGAATGGGCCCTGCTGTGAATTATTAGATCAAGAATTGTAATTGCATGGCCCTGTTGAACAGGGGCTGAAAAATTGGGCCTTAGGCACTGGTGCCACAACACTGCAACCCCTCACAGATACTGTACTTGGAGCACAGCAATGAGCCCTGTTGCAAAGTATTGCATCAAAAATTGTAATTACACGCCCCTGTTAAACAGGGGCAGAAAAATTGGGCCTTAGGCACTGGTGCTGGTGCCACAACACTGCAACCTCTCCCAGATACTCTAGTTGGAGTGCAGGAATGAGCCCTGCTGCAAAGCATTGCATCAAAAATTGTAATTACATGCCCCTGTTAAACAGGGGCTGAAAAATTGGGCCTTAGGCACTGGTGCCACGACACTGCAACCTCTCCCAGATACTCTAGTTGGAGTGCAGGAATGAGCCCTGTTGCAAAGCATTGCATCAAAAATTGTAATTACATGCCCCTGTTAAACAGGGGCTGAAAAATTGGGCCTTAGGCACTGGTGCCACGACACTGCAACCTCTCCCAGATACTCTAGTTGGAGTGCAGGAATGAGCCCTGTTGCAAAGCATTGCATCAAAAATTGTAATTACATGCCCCTGTTAAACAGGGGCTGAAAAATTGGGCCTTAGCCACTGGTGGCGGCACCCAGAAACAAAAAAGTTCTTCCAAGCTATCATCAAGAATCGGATCATTGAGGAGGAGGAGGATAGTCAGTCAACATAACAGGACAGTCACTCAGCATCAGCATCAGTCTTGAAGGGATGTGACATTTGAAAATAAATGATTCTGTTATATCAGCTTCAGGTGCTTGGTAGCTGGTGTTGATCCAAGACTGGTTCATCTTTATGAAGGTCAGTCGATCAACCGAGTCGGTGGACAGACGCACCCTGTGATCCGTGACAAAGCCTCCAGCAGCACTGAATGTGCGTTCCGTAAGAACGCTGGATGCAGGACAGGCCAGTAGCTCAATTGCATACTGTGCAAGCTCTGGCCAGTGATCCATCCTCAACACCCAGTAAGCCAGAGGATTTTCGGTGGGAAAGGTGTCCAAGTCTGTCCTTGCCCCTAGGTATTCCTGCACCATGTATATCAGACGCTGGCGATGGTTGCTGGAACCGATCATACCTTGGGGCTGCGGATGAAAAAATTGTCTGAACGCATCGGTCAAACGGCCACCTTCTCCACCGCTCCTTCTGCTACTGACCGAAGCCTCAGCAACTCGTTGTCCAGGACCAGGAGTTTGTAACCTCCCAGTCTCTGGGAACGCGTTGCACAGACCTTTCTGCAAGGCCTCCCGGAGATGTCTCATCCTCTGCTCCCTCTGCGACGGCAAGATAAGGTCCACAACCTTACCCTTGTACCGTGGATCAAGGAGAGTGGCCAGCCAGTAATGGTCCCTCTCCTTGATCCGAAGAATATGAGGATCCTTCCGCAGACTTTGCAGGATCAGGTAGGCCATGCAGCGTAGGTTAGCTGAGGCATTCGGTCCGGAGTTCTCTGGGTCACTAAGGACGACATGATCCGCAGCCACCTCCTCCCAGCCACGTACAAGTCAACGGGTTTGTTGGGACTGTAAATCATTCCTAAAAGACTGCTGCTGTTGATGCTGAGTGCCATGCTCCACCTCCATGCTGACACAATCCTCCTCCTCCTCCTCCTCCTTGTCCTCTTCCTGTGTGATGGGTGGGACAGAAGGAACACTGTCTGGGTAAAGGGGGCCTTGAGAGGCAAGGAAGTCCTCCTCTTCCTGCCTCTGTTCTGCCTCAAGTGCCCTGTCCATTATTCCACGCAGCGTATGCTCCAACAGGTGGACAAGAGGTACAGTGTCACTGATGCATGCACTGTCACTGCTCACCATCCTCGTGGCCTCCTCAAATGGTGCCAGGACAGTGCATGCATCCCTGATCATTGGCGTGGTGAAAAAAAACCGAGCTCCCCTGACCCTGTCCTGGTGCCGTAGTTGCACAGGTACTCATTGATGGCCCTCTGCTGCGTGTGCAGCCGCTGAAGCATGGCCAACGTTGAGTTCCACCTGGTGGGCATGTCACATATAAGGCGGTTCTTGGGCATGTTCAACTCCTTTTGCAGCTCAGCCAGCCGAGCACTGGCATTATATGATCTGCGGAAATGCACACAGACTTTCCTGGCCTGCCTCAGGACATCCTGTAAGCCCCGGGTACCTGCCCAAGAACCGCTGCACCACCAGGTTAAGGACGTGAGCCACACAGGGCACATGGGTCAGTTGTCCCTGTCGGAGGGCGGAGAGGAGGTTGGTGCCATTGTCGCAAACCACCATTCCTGGCTTAAGCTGGCGTGGCGTCAACCACCTCTCGGCCTGCCCCTGCAGAGCAGACAGAACCTCTGCCCCAGTGTGGCTCCTATCTCCCAAACACACCAGCGCAAGCACGGCATGGCATCTTTTTGCCTGCGTTCTTTCGTAGCCCCTTGAACGCCTACGGAGCACCGCTGGTTCCAAAGACAAAGCACAGGAAGAGGCCATGGAGGAAGAGGAGGGGGTGGAGGAGAGAGGTGTGTCACAACAACCAGTACTAGCATTTTGGAGGTGTGGCGGCGGAACAACCTCCAACACTACTGCACCTTGTCCTGCATCCTTCCCAGCTGCCAAAAGAGTGACCCAATGGGCCGTGAAAGAAAGGTAACGTCCCTGTCCATGCCTGCTGGACCATGAGTCAGCGGTAATATGCTCCTTACTGCTGACCGACCTGTCCAGCGAGGCATGGACATTGCCTTCCACATGCCGGTAGAGAGCCTGGCGTTTGGGAACCTGCCACTGAGGAACCGCACATTGCACAAACTCACGGAAGGGGGCAGAGTCTACCAACTGAAAAGGCAGCAGTTGAATTGCTAGCAATTTAGCCAAGCTAGCATTCAACCGCTGGGCATGTGGATGGCTGGGAGTGAACTTCTTTCGACGGTCCAGCAGCTGGGGCAGGGAAATTTGCCTGCTAGAATCGGACGTCTGTGTACTGCTAGCAGAGTGCCCGCAAGTACTTGGCTGTGACACACCTAATTCTACACCTTCATTCCTCTCAGTGCAGGTTTCAGAGAGAACTGAAGGTACAGTGGGGTTGGAGATCCCAGCTGATGAGGAGCAAGGAGAGGTCCGCTTTGTTCTTTGGTGTGGGTCTTTAAGATACGCTTGCCAACGAGCTGCATGGCAGGTCAACATATGTCTGGTCAAGCATGTGGTGCCCAAGCGGCTGATGTTTTGGCCACGCGAGATACGCTTCAGACATATGTTGCAAACAGCAGCGGTGCGATCTGCTGCACTCGACTCAAAAAAGGCCCACACCAAAAAACTTTTGGAATAACGGGCAGAGGCAGCGCCCTGCACAGGTGGAGCTCTGCGGTGTGATTCAGTCGGTGTGCTGCCCTTACGCTGGCCCCCCCCGAGGGCATCCTGCCTCGTTGGAGATGTGCCTCCTCTTCCTCCTCTCTCCTATCAGGCACCCACGTGGAGTCAGTGACCTCATCATCCCCTCCCTCTTGATCACTGGAGCAAACCTGGCAGTATGCTGCAGCTGCTGGAACATGACTGCCAGATTGCTGTCCTTCTAGAGCATCTCCTCTCTCTGCGCTCACGCTACTGCCTTCCTCTAGCTGTGTATCATCATCACACCCTTCAAAACGCTGAGCATCCTCCTGGAGCATGTACCCAACACTGTGCTAAAACAGTTCGGGGGACTCCTCAGGAGGACATGGTGGGTCTAGTGAAGGAGTGACTGATGATGACATTGATACGAGGGAAGAGGACGCTTTGGCAACTGCTTTGCCAGTACCCTGAGCCTGGGTGAGAGAGTATGAGGAGGGCTTGGTCATCCACTCTACCAAGTCTTCGGCATGATGCGGCTCAACACGTCCAGCTGCCGAAAATAAGGACAAGTGTGTCCCATGGCCACGTGCTGATGACGATGCACCGCGTCCATGACCAGCACTGTTGTCTCTAGACACAGAGCCTGCTTGCCCTCTTTTATTGGCTCCTGACTGTCTGCCTCTCCTTGTTTACCTTCCAGACATTCTAATGGCCTGCAGGGAGATGGGAAAACCAGCAATAAGGGGTAGCTTCAGGTGTATACTGTGCAGGAGGCACACTACGCCCACTGTAAGTGCTGCAGATGCCTGCCTGTGTTACACAACAGGAAAACACAGCAATAAGGGCTAGCTTCAGGTGTATATTTTGCAGGAAGCACACTACGCCAGCTGTAAGTGCTGCAGATGCCTGCCTGTGTTACACAACAGGAAAACACAGCAATAAGGGCTAGCTTCAGGTGTATATTTTGCAGGAAGCACACTACACCCGCTGTAAGTGCTGCAGATGCCTGTTAGTGTAACACAAAAGAAAAAAACCACGAGCAATAAGGGGTAGCTTCAGGTGTATAATGTGCAGGAGGCACACTACGCCCGCTGTAAGTGCTGCAGATACCTGCCTGTGTTACACAACAGGAAAACACAGCAATAAGGGCTAGCTTCAGGTGTATATTTTGCAGGAAGCACACTACACCCGCTGTAAGTGCTGCAGATGCCTGTTAGTGTAACACAAAAGAAAAAAACCATGAGCAATAAGGGCTAGCTTCAGGTGTATAATGTGCAGGAAGCACACTACGCCCGCTGTAAGTGCTGCAGATGCCTGCCTGTGTTACACAACAGGAAAACACAGCAATAAGGGCTAGCTTCAGGTGTATACTGTGCAGGAGGCCTAGCAAAAATGACACTGACACTGTCCCATGCCTATCCTTCTCTCTCCCTGCACACAAGGTTTAGCAAAGAATATCACTGACACTGTCCCTGCCTATCCTTCTCTCTCCCTGCACACAAGGTTTAGCAAAGAATATCACTGACAGTGTCCCTGCCTATCCTTCTCTCTCCCTGCACACAAGTTAAATGAACAAATAGCACTGACACTGTCCCTGCCTATCCTTCTCTCTCCCTGAACCAGAACACACTACACAAGGCCGTTGCGCTGGCGGCCTTTTATAGTGTGGGGCGTGTACTAAATCCCCCTGAGCTATAATTGGCCACAGGCATCCTGCCTGTGGCCAATTATGGCTCTCCTCGCTGCCGGCGCTGTGATTGGCCAAGTATGCGGGGTCACAGTGCATGCTTGGCCAATCACAGCGCCTGGATTGCACTGCGATGGCGTAGTGCATTGTGGGCCGTTCGCGTCACTCGAATTTGGCGCGAACGGTCCAAATCGTTCGATCTTCGTCGAACGATCGAACAGCCGATGTTCGAGTCGAACGTATGTTCGACTCGAACACCGAGCTCATCCCTAGTAACCAGTGTATTTTTATTACACTGATCGCTGTAAAGATGACAATGGTCCCAAAAATGTGTCAAAAGTGTCCGATGTGTCCGCCAAAATGTCGCAGTCACAAATTTTTTTTTTAAATAAAAATGCCATAAAACTACCCCCTATTTTGTAAACGCTATAACTTTTGCGCAAACCAATCAATAAACGCTGATTGGTAGAAGAATACGTATCGGCCTAAACTGAGGAAAAAATAGGATTTTTGTACTCACCGTAAAATCCGTTTCTCTGACGTCCATGGACCGACACAGCTCTCATACTGATTACATGTGGGTATATGTCCCTGCTTGCAGGAGAAGACCTAGGCAGAATGTTAGATGTTAAAACATTCTAGAACAAGCCAGAGCTAAACAGACCCGCCCAGGGGGGCGGTCCCTCTGGACATTACCCTCCCACCTGCAGCTAGCAGCCTCAGTTCGTAGCAGAGCAGTACAAACTTAAAAGGAAGGGTGGGTGCTGTGTCGGTCCATGGACGTCAGAGAAACGGATTTTACGTTGAGTACAAAAATCCTATTTTCTCTTATCGTCCATGGACCGACACAGCTCTCTGATTACATGTGGGACGTCCCAAAGCAGTATAAGAAAAGGGTGGGAGCAAAAAAGTAAGGAACAACCAAAACTTCACTCCAAACCAGCAGAGCTCCTCAACGGAGGAGTTGCAACATTAGACAGCGGCCTGCAACACTTTGCGGCCGAAGGAAGCATCCGAAGATGCAGCCACATCAACCTTGTAGAACTTTGAAAAGGTATGAACGGACGACCAGGTCGCCGCCTTGCACACTTGTGCAACCAACGCTTGATGTCGGAAAGCCCAGAAAGCAACGATTGCCCTGGTGGAATGTGCCGTGACCGGAAAGGGAGGCGCCCGTCCCCTAATGGCATAGCCCTGTGTAACGGTCTGCCTGATCCACCTTGAAATGGTGGCAGACGACACCGCTTGGCCCTGTTTCGGACCAGAGACTGATACAAACAGCGAGTCAGACTTCCGAATAGGAGCAGTAGCCGCCAGGTATACCCGTAAGGCACGCACCACGTCTAAATTGTGAAGCACAACCTCTCTAGGATGCGATGGATGAGGGCACAAGGACGGAAGGACAATGTCCTCATTAAGGTGAAAAGCCGAAACCACCTTAGGAAGAAAAGACGGTCGCGGTTGCAATACCGCCTTGTCCTTATGGAGGACCAGGTAAGGCGACTTACATGACAGAGCCGCCAACTCAGACACCCGTCTAATAGAAGTGATGGCCACTAAAAAAGCCACCTTCTGGGACAAAGTTGCAAGAGGAGTATCTCTTATATTCTCAAAAGGAGATTCCTGAAGAACCGAAAGCACCAAGTTCAGATCCCAAGGAGGGAGCGGGGGCTTGGCAGGTGGAACCACATGGCATACCCCCTGTACAAAAGTGCTAACCAAGGAATGACCAGCTAAGGGTCTTTGAAAGAAAACGGCCAAAGCTGAAATCTGACCCTTAATAGTGCTCAAAGCCAGCCTTTGAGCAACACCACGCTGCAAGAACCTCAGGATTCTGGGAACGGAGTACGTCCGTGGACGCCAGTCCAGTTCCTCGCACATAGCGATGTAAACTCTCCAGGTACGGTGATAGATCTTCCTAGAAGAAGACTTCCGTGCCCTAAGCATGGTTGAAATTACTGAATCCGACAGGCCTCGGTCTTTCAGCACCTGGCTCTCAATAGCCATGCCGTTAAAGCCAGAGACTGTAAAGCAGGATGAAAGATAGGACCTTGAGATAGAAGGTCCTCCCTCAAGGGCAGGCACCAAGGGACGTCCGCGATAAGACGTACCAGGTCGGCGTACCAATGACGCCGAGGCCAGTCCGGAGCAATGAGGATCACCGGAATGCCTTCGGCCGCTACCCTGCGCAGCAGACGAGGAATCAACTGCAGCGGAGGGTAGACATATATCAGGCGATACCGACCCCACGGGGCCACTAACGCATCCGAGGCATCCGCCCAGGAGTCCCTGGACCGGGCCACAAACCTCGACACCTTGCGATTGAGTCGAGACGCCATCAGGTCCACATCCGGAGTGCCCCATCGTCGACAAAGGAGCAGAAACACTTCCAGATGCAAGGACCACTCCCCCTGGTCCAGGGACTGGCGGCTCAGATAGTCCGCCTGCCAGTTTTCTACGCCCGGAATGTAAACGGCCGACAGCGCCGGCACGCTTCTTTCCGCCCATCTTAGGATGTGGGCGACCTTGGATGCCGCAGCTGAGCTCCGAGTGCCCCCCTGATGGTTGACATAAGCCACAGCCGTGGCATTGTCCGACTGGATTCTGACCGAGCAGCCCTGTAGCCTCTTCGACCAAGCGGAGAGACACAGTCTGATCGCCCGCAATTCCAGGACGTTGATTGGGAGACGAGATTCGGCTGGAGTCTAGAGCCCTTGAGCTGACAGGACTCCCCACACTCCTCCCCAGCCCGTCAGGCTGGCGTCTGTTGTGATCACTGTCCAGTGGGTGGGGAGGAACGACTTCCCGGCCCGAAGAGCCGGGGACCTCAGCCACCACGTCAGGGACGCTTTGACAGAGTGACTCACCTGGATCTGAAGATCCAATGACAAAGGGGACTTGTCCCAAACCGACAGAATTCCCTTCTGCAATGCCCGAGTGTGTGATTGGGCATACGGAACCACCTCGAAGGAGGCCACCATTAGTCCCAGGACTCTCATGCAGAAGCGGATTGACGACCATTTTCGGGACGTCAGAACCTGCACTGCCGACTGAAGTGTCAGTAACTTCTCTGAGGGTAGAAACACCTTCGCTGCCGAAGTGTCCAGGATCAGACCCAGATACTCCAAGCGCTGAGTCGGGACTAGAGCCGACTTCTGCGTGTTCAGAACCCAACCGAAGTCCCGGAGGGTCTGACTGATTATCGTCACATTTTCCTCCAATTCTGAGCCATTTTCTGCTCTGAGAAGGAGATCGTCTAGATAGCCCACGATAACAATTCCTCGCTGTCTCAGCAAAGCTAGAACCGGGGCCAGCACCTTGGTGAAAACCCGTGGTGCTGATGCTAGGCTGAAGGGAAGGGCCACGAACTGATAGTGTACTTCGCCTATGGCAAAGCGCAGAAACCTCTGGTGGCCTGCGAAGATTGGGATGTACAAGTAAGCGTCCTTGATATCCAAGGACGCCAAAAAATCCCCCTGGTGAAGTGTCGCGATCACCGTGCGAATGGATTCCATCCTGAATTTTTGTACCCTCACATTCAGGGCCTTGAGGTCCAGGATTGGCCGAACCCCGTCCTTTTTCGGGACGACAAACAGGTTTGAGTAAAACCCCTGAAACCTCTCTTGTGACAGAACCGGCACAATTACTCCATGCCTGTCACGTACCTGGTAGACGAGCCCAATGTGCAGGGAGCGGCTTCTCGTAGCCTCTGATTCACGAGGCCCTGGTAGAGGGAACAGGAGCTCGCGAGGGCAGAGGGCACAAGTGCCTGACTGGTAAGCTGAGTAGGGGCCTTGAGCAGAAGCTGTAGTCCATGGCAGGGTGCAGTAGTGGAACACTCGTGGATGAGCAGCAGAGCAGGTGAGGGCAGACCGGGTCAAACACTGGCAGGCTGGTTCAGGTACAAAAGCGGGATCCAAAACGGGAGTCAGAGTCCAGGCCGGGTCAGTTCGTTGGGCAGGCAGAAATCAGGTTAGAGGGATAAGCAAAAGAGTCGTCAAGGCAAGCCGGGATCAGAAGGGCAGGCAGCAAACAGGATACACAGAGGGAAGCCGGATCAGGTAGGAAGTTCAGCAGCAGGGTATCAATCAGCAGGGGTCTCAGGAAATGCTGTAGACCAGACAGCACTGGGCAGCATGACAGGGGAGTTTAAATACCCGATTCTGGCGCCAAGCGCCGTCACCGTGCGTGCGTGCGCGCGCACCCGTTGCGCTATCGCGCATGCGCATGTGCCGAACAGTTCCTCCAAAGGCAAGCATTCTTTTGATGCTGCTGTTGCCGGGCAGATTATGTAAATGCCTTTCCTGACAATGCCCGAGCAAATCCTGTACGGCGCACAAGAGGGCCGCCCGGTGGGCCGGAAGGAGAGGGAGGTTCGAGGGAAAAAACCTGTTTGGGGGCCACGAGCGGAACTCTATTCTGTATCCCAAGGTGACTAACCTCGCACACCCACCGGTCGGAGATCCGGGAGGTCCACCGCACCGAGAACCTGCGAAGACGTCCCCCCACCCCAGAGTCGGGCAGGGGCAAGACTTCATGCAGTGGTGGACTTGGGAGCTTGCTTGGTAGGCTTACGCACCCAGGGACGTCTTTGTCCCCCAGCCGCACTTTTTTCAGTCTGGGCGGGCTTACCCGTGGAATCTGACTGACGAAAAAACTTCTTCTTCGCCGGAAAGGAAGGGCCTGGCCTGAGGTGGGGCTCCTTTCCCTTAATAGACTGGGGAAGGAAGGTGCTCTTACCTCCTGTGACGCTCTTAATAATGTCATCCAGGGCAGCCCCAAACAGTCTACTGCCCTTACAGGGCAAGTCAGCCAGGAGCTTTTTGGAAGCTAGATCGGCCGACCAGCATTTCAGCCAGATAAGGCGACGCACCACCACAGAGGAAATGGAGGCCCCCGTTATTAAAGGGGTCGCATCCACAGTGGCATCGCACACGAAGACTAAACCCTGCGCAAGCTGTTGAGCCAGGGCAATGGTTTCAGGAGGGAGATTATGTTCCTGCACTGTCTGGTGCAATATCCGTGCCCAGCCTGTGAGTGTCTGAGACACAAGTGTCGCCGCCACTATAGGGTGTAAGGCGGCCCCCAATAAGGTGAACATAGTTCTACACGCCACCTCTGACCTCCTGTCAGCGGGATCCTTAAATGCAGGAGTCCCTTCCATTGGGAGCATGGTAGCCTTATTCAAACGGGCGACCGGGGGGTCGACCAGTGGGGGTTGAGCCCACTTCTTAACCAGGTCCTTCTTAACCAGGCTATGCACAGCAGGACCGTCAAAGTCTTCTGCGGCTTATCCCAGACTTGGTCAATGTATGCATCAAAAAAAGGCACATATGGAAAAACCTTTTTTGAAGACACGGCTTTCAAAGAACCAAAGATCATAGTGTCCACCTGAGGTTCCTCAGCCTCAACATTCAGCTTGAGATCGTCCCTCACAGCATCAATGAGTTCACTCACAAGCACCCTGTCAGTAGGTGGTTCAAGACAGGGGTCTTCCTCACAAGGAATGTCCTGACTAAACACATCAAAATCCTCAGAGCTAGAGTCCTGAGCAGCAGTAGCTAGGCCCATATCTGAGCCAGAGCACTCCCCATGTGGAGATTGTGTGAGGAGGGGGCGCTTTACAGCCCCGTGCGTTCGCACACCGCTTCCAGTTTGACAAGGAATGATTCCAGGACTGCCGACAACTGGTCCATAGGGACCGCAGGTGCAGGAGCACTGCCAGTTGCCTCTGACAAGTGGGGAGAAGCAGGTGAACCAGACTCCATGTTGCCACCCTCTGAGACCCTATTCACTATTACAGCCTCAGTCCACCCACAGGCTGCGCTGAGGCTGAGGAGGGGATACCCGGAGGACTCACCACCCTTAGGGACCGCTCGGTTCCGCTGTATGAGCCGCACTTGTAGCGTGGGTGAAGCCTGAGGAGAGTGAAGAAAACTGTGAGGAGAGAGGTAATTTGCGCCGTTCAGCAGCGCCGCTAGAGGCCGAAACCAAAACTAAAAGCGCCGTGGCTACAAGAAAATGGCCGCCGGACGATTGTGCTTGAGCCACGGCAAAATGGCCGCCGATGACGCACTTTTCAAATTTAAATTACCGCGCCAATGGCGCACGCAAAACACCGCACAAAGTCCTCCAGAACACTTGCCAGCATATGAAACAGCATAGAGCGGCCCCCCCCAGGGCAGAACAACCCCCCTAATATCCCCACACAGCACAGCACCAGCAGGGTGCAGAGAGCAGCATAACAGGGGGGAGACAGGGAGAACCCACCACACACAGAAACACAGCCAGCATGTACTCACCTCTTTTCAGGAGAGACTACTTACCCGTCCCGCAGCACCTTGGAGAACACCCTCGGTGCCAATAGAGGGACTCACTGGCTTGTTTCAGACAGACCTATCACAGAGTCGTACTGCGTATCTGTCGGCCCGGTCAACCGCGAGAGATACAGTAGGTACTGATCAATCTTGAGAGGACCGCGGGAGCATGAAAGCAACCCGGCCACCCCTGGAGTATGTCGTGAACTGAGTCTCACGCACACAACGCGAGGATCAGCACGCTCGATGGTCGGACAGGGAAGACTACGAGGATACTAGTGTACTCAACCTGTTGCCCAGCCGACAGTTGATTGAAGGTCACAAAAGTAAAATAATAAAATTCCCAAAGGAATAAAAATTTTAAAAATAAAAATCTTCCAAGAGACTGGCTCCTGAGAGAGCCACGTCTTCTCCTATTGCTAGGCAGAAAAAAACTGGGGCTGCTAGCTGCAGGTGGGAGGGTAATGTCCGGAGGGACCGCCCCCCTGGGCGGGGCTGTTCAGCTCTGGCTTGTTCTAGAATGTTTTAACATCTAACATTCTGCCTAGGTCTTCTCCTGCAAGCAGGGACATATACCCACATGTAATCAGTATGAGAGCTGTGTCGGTCCATGGACGATAAGAGAAAAAATGTTTTTTTATATATTTTTGGGGGATATTTATTATAGCAAAAAGTAAAAAATATTGCATTTTTTTCAAAATTGTCGCTCTATTTTTGTTTATAGCGCAAAAAATAAAAACCGCAGAGGTGATCAAATACCATCAAAAGAAAGCTCTATTTGTGGGAAAAAAATGACGTCAATTTTGTTTGGGAGCCACGTCGCACAACCGCGCAATTGTCAGTTAAAGCGACGCAGTGCCGAATCGCAAAAAGGGGCCTGGTCTTTATGCTGCATATTGGTCCGGGGCTTAAGTGGTTAAAAACTTTTTTTTGCATTGATACATGTCACCTATGGCCGTACCCGGAACCCCATACATTTTTTATGGCAATAAATTGCATATAAGCCTTTAAAATTAGCACTTTTGTTTTTTCATGTTCGTGTCCCATAGACTTTAATAGGGTTTGCATGTTCGCTCAAACTTTTTGCCTGTTCGCATGTTCTGGTGCGAACCGAACTCGGGGGTGTTCGGCTCATCCTTAGTAATCATGTGTAGCAAGGTATTACTTTTGTACGTAGCTTATGTACTACAGTTTGTGCCTATAAGGACTTGGCTCTTTTCTTTGTCAGTTTGCCCCATACTGCTGTCAAGTTGTTGGGTTCAGCTATGGTAAGGACAATGCATCACGGACCTTGTGGTGCGGAGAGACAGAGACTCTATTGCTATGGGTCGGAAATAGACTACAAGGCCCACAACGCCACTGTGCTGTGAATGAGCGTGGCGCCACGCACTGCCTGCTGGACCTTTTAAAAGGGGAGGCAGGGCTTATGTTCGCTCTCTTGGGACGCCACCTTGCAAGAAGGCAAGAGGCCTGCAGCGAGGGTGCTTAGGCCGGAAAAGCCTGGGCCTAAAGTGACGGAGGCCAGATCGCCTGTCGGAGGGATCCCAGCTACCGCCCTGCTGATCGGACCAGGGAGAGGGACATCTCCACGCTCCTGAGCTTCCATAGTCACCTATCCACCAACGCCTTGTGACTGGCTAAGCAGAGGACCAGGGATCACGACTCGTCCAGAGGGCCCTGTCAGGGGATACCAGCGAGGCAAGGCCTCGTGGTGAGAGGGCACCTGCCCACCAATACAACTAACTGACGCAGAAAGGTGACTTCCATAACTTTGCTTATTTACTTACGCTTGCTGGTAACTGCAGTACCGCAGGCAGGAGTCACGCCACATTAAGGATTGAGTTAGCGGTATGGGAAGGATCAGCATTCCACTTGCCCCTTTTATCACACATGTTTACTGTTTAATCTTTCTTCACTTTCTCTCTGGATTACAAATACTAAAGTGCACCAACAAAGGCTAGCGAAGATTACTGGAGACTTTTAGAATCAATCATCAGTATAGAGCACTGATTAGGTTGATACATCAGGACACGTACCAGTGAAGCTGCCCACCAGGGCTAGCCTGATAACTTGTTGAATCTGCGTATGTAAATCAATTGTTGCATTTACTTACTGTTGTTGTGCTGTTTAGTGAGCTGGGTTGGACTTGGTTGAGAAGTATCCCACTGTGTATACCATTCAAGTGGGAGATTCCTCCACCCGGCACTTCTTCAGGTCTGACTTTAAAGAAACCCCAAAACTATTATGCATGTGTATGCCAGTGAATTCTCTCAGGGATCTGTTTGAGTCAAATGTCATATGCATAATTTTCATTTCTTTACCAAGTAAAAATATTCCTTCTTGGTTGAACTACTCCTTGTGTTGGACTATGTCTTTTGCAGCTGTGTGGCAGGAAAACCACAATGAGGTAACAATATGTAATTATATTTATTGTTTGTGATATCATTGTGGCCCTCTATTGCCTTCTAGGGGTCCACAATCACATTATTACTATTACTATCCTGTTGTGCCAAGGGGAATTGAGCCAAACTTACAGGGGTTGATAGGCAAAGTACAGACCCAAAATTAAACCAGCAGCTCCTACGGGGATAGTGCTACACACGTATATATGTATGTATCTTAACGTATTACAGTAGTCAATACTACTCAAATGTGTTAAGAAGCTATACCGTGGTTGTATAGTTACATTTTATTAAATTCGCCTAGAGACTTTCAGAATAATTATATTTCTAAGCATGGATTCCAAAATATTTTGAAATATGGCCTCTATAATAGCCTAAAGTAGCCATTAAACGATAACAGCTAAACTCCATACTTCTGGCATTAATTGATGGCTAACAAGGTACAAGACATTACTTCTACTGAACATTGCAATATGATTTTATACAGTTTTAGGTAAAAAAAACAAAAAAAAAACGGTTTATACATTGCTATTGATCCAAATACAGCATGTATTTGGGGCCTGTTTATTGTCACATCATTTGTTTTCTTGTTCCAAAACGCATTGTGACATTTCCACAAAAGTATCTCCTCTCACACCTGGATCTGGGTTAAAACTAGCAGATGTTTTTGTGGTGACAAGAATAGCAGCTCCTTCCTCTACAGCTGGCAGAGGAAACAAATAGTCAGATAAATCGGTGTCATAGTCATTGCCAACTGCTCGCCCCCCTACTTCTTCATTCTCCACCACCAGTGTTTTCACTTCATTGCAAGTAGGCTCCACACTGTTCAATATGTTTTCAGCATTCTTTAGAATAAACTCATTGGCCATTTCAAGTGAATCTGTAAACAGAGTTTAATGGAATTAGTTATGCAACAAATTCTTTGTTAACAACATTGTTATGTTTTAGCAATGTACAGTATAAACTGTTCTTTGTTATTGTGGTAGCAGAAACTAGTCATTAGTGCTGGGATCACCAACTGATCTTGTATTCTCTCCAACAAAAATCAATTCTAAAACCAATACTATGCCTTCTGTAGCTTTACAACTAGGGATGAGCCGAACACCCCCCGGTTCGGTTTGCATCAGAACATTTGAACGGACCGAAAGTTTGCGCGAACTTTCGAACCCCGTTAAAGTCTATGGGACTCGAACGTGAGAAATCAAAAGTGCGAATTTTAAAGGCAAATATGCAAGTTATTGTCCTTAAAAGGGTTTGGGGACCCGGGTCTTGCATCAATGCAAAAAAAAAGTTTTAAAAACGGAAGTTTTTTTGGGAGCAGTGATTTTAACCACTTCAATACAGGGCATTTTCACCCCCTTACTGCCCAGACCAAGTTTTAGTTTTCAGCGCTGTCGCACTTTGAATGACAATTGCGCAGTCATGCAACACTGTACCCAAATTAAATCTTCATGGTTTTTTTTCCCACAAATAGAGCATTTGTTTGGTGGTATTTGATCACCTCTGCGGTTTTTATTTTTTGTGCTATAAACAAAAGAAGAGCGACAATTTTAGTTTAGGCCGATATGTATTCTTCTACATATTTTTGGTAAAAAAAAAAAAAACCACGCAATAAGCATATACCTCCCTTCTAGACTGTAAGCTCTATCGAGCAGGGCCCTCTGATCCCTCTGTATTGAATTGTATTGTGATTGTACTGTCTTACCTGATGTTGTAAAGCGCTGCGCAAACTGTTGGCGCTATATAAATCCTGTATAATAATAATAATAATATATCGATTGGTTTGCGCAAAAGTTATAGCGTCTACAAAATAGAGGGTAGATTTATGGCATTTTTTTTCTAGTAATAGCGGCGATCTGTGATTTTTATTGTGACCGTGACATTGCGGCGGACATATTGGACACTTTTCACACGTTTTTGGGACCATTCACATTTATACAGCGATTTGTGCTATAAAACTGCACTGATTACTGTGTAAATATGACTGGCAGGGAAGGGGTTAACACTAGGGGGCGATCAAGGGGTTAATATGTTCCCTAGTGAGTGATTCTAACTGTAGGGGGAGGGGACTCACAAGGGTAGGAGACCGATCTGTGTTCCTCTGTACTGGGAACACACATCGGTCTACTCCCCTCTGACAGGGCATGGATCTGTGTGTAACACACAGATCCACGGTCCTGCTGTGATCGCGGGCATATCGCGGGTCCCCGGCGGACATCGCGGCTGCCGGGCACGCGCACCGGGTCCGAGCGATGCGGCAGGTGTGCGCCGCCGCCGGCACGCGAGCGCCTCCTAGAGGGCCGGGAAGCAAAGATGTCATATGACGTCCACCCGGAGGGAGAGAAGGTTCCTGACGGCGTCATATTACTATGACCCGGTAAGGAAGTGGTTAATGATGCTTAAAGTGAAAAAATAAAAGTGAAATAGTCCTTTAAATATCGTGCCTGGGGGGTGTCTATAGTATGCCTGTAAAGTGGCACATGTTTCCCGTGCTTAGAGCTGTCCCTGCACAAAATGACATTTCTGAAAGAAAAAAAGTCATTTAAAACTGCTTGCTGCTTTAATGTCATGTCTAATCCTGGCAATATGGATGAAAATTATTGAGAAAAAGGGCCCCCAGGCCCTATATACTCTGAACAGCAGTATACAGGCGGTGCAAACAAGACAGGGACTGTAGGTTTGTTCTTAAGTAGAATCAGTTTTTTGTAATTTGGAACAGGTAAATTTTTTAAGTGTAGCTCCAGCCAAAAAATCTAATTTTAAGCTTTTTGGAAAACATAGGGAAGGGTTATCACCCCTGTAGCATTTGTTTTGCTGTCTGTGCACCTGTTCAGAAGATTTGACCTCACTTTCTGTCCCAATGACATTTGTATTTTGAAAGTTTTTTTTTTTTAGGGAAACAAGGATTGGTATTATTAGGAAGAGAACACCAGGAATTGTCTGCAGTTAGCTTTAGTTGCACACTGTGCACAGGATACAGTACACTGACTAAAAATACTGCAGCTACCACAATCAACTGCCTGCCTGTCAGTATATTAGGAAGAGAACACCAGGAATTGTCTTCAGTTAGCTTTAGTTGCACACTGTGCACAGGATACAGTACACTGACTGAAAATACTGCAGCTATCACAGTCAACTGCCTGCCTGTCAGTATATTAGGAAGAGAACATCAGGAATTGTCTGCAGTTAGCTTTAGTTGCACACTGTGCACAGGATACAGTACACTGACTGAAAATACTGCAGCTATCACAATCAACTGCCTGCCTGTCAGCAGTGGCGTCACTAGGGTTGGTGTCACCTGGTGCGGTATAACATGGTGTCACCCCCCCCCACCTGTTCTTATTCTGTGCGCCGCGCCGCCGCCAGCTGGAGTCTCAGACAGTCTGTACTCCTGGAGAGTGGAGAGGAGGAGGGCTGGGCACTGTGGGCAGCGACCGTCACACACAGCAGCCGCGCCGCCCGGGCGGAGAAAGTTGTGTGTGTGCTGCAGTGACGTGTCGTCACATCATCACAGTGCAGTGTGATGATGTGACAGGCTGAGTCGCTCGCTGGCTCTGTAGGGTAGGGAGGAGGATTGGAATTTAGGAATAGGAAGAATAAGGAGCCGGAGGACACACACCAGGCGCGGCCGCGGCGCTGGAGGTGTTGTTCCAGGCTTCCAGCCCAGCGGGGTGAAATTAATCAATGAATGGGTCAGCTGTAAAAAAAAAAAAAAAAAAGGGAGGGTGTCACCCCTCTAGCGGGTGTCACCCGGGGGCGGACCGCACCCCCTGCACCCCCCTAGCAACGCCTCTGCCTGTCAGTATATTAGGAAGAGAACACCAGGAATTGTCTGCAGTTAGCTTTAGTTGCACACTGTGCACAGGATACAGTACACTGACTGAAAATACTGCAGCTACCACAATCAACTGCCTGCCTGTGGTATTATTAGGAAGAGAACACCAGGAATTGTCTGCAGTTAGCTTTAGTTGCACACTGTGCACAGGATACAGTACACTGACTAAAAATACTGCAGCTACCACAATCAACTGCCTGCCTGTCAGTATATTAGGAAGAGAACACCAGGAATTGTCTGCAGTTAGATTTAGTTGCACACTGTGCACAGGATACAGTACACTGACTGAAAATACTGCAGCTATCACAATTAACTGCCTGCCTGCCTGCCTGTCAGTATATTAGGAAGAGAACACCAGGAATTGTCTGCAGTTAGATTTAGCTGCACACTGTGCACAGGATACAGTACACTGACTGAAAATACTGCAGCTACCACAATCAACTGCCTGCCTGTGGTATTATTAGGAAGAGAACACCAGTAATTGCCTGCAGTTAGCTTTAGTTGCACACTGTGCACAGGATACAGTACACTGACTGAAAATACTGCAGCTACCACAATCAACTGCCTGCCTGTCAGTATATTAGGAAGAGAATAACAGGAACAGATCTAGCTAAACTGAATACAGTATATATATATATATATATATATATATATATATATATATATATATATTACACACACACACACACACACACCTGGGATGCATATGTATACTGCATACACTGTAACTGCAGCTTACTGACTCGCCTGCCTGCTCTATCTAACTCAAATGAAATTACACTGTCTATCTCTCTCAGCACACGGAACACACTACACAAGGCCGACACGCAGACGGCCTTATATAGTGTGGGGCCCATAAAGTTTGGAATTCGACGAACGGTCGAACGGCCGATGTTCAAGTCAAAGCTCATCCCTATTTACAACCCATTTTTAGGAGAAGGCATCCTCCATCCAACAGAGAGTAAATAAGGGCGCTCTGGTGGAGGTGGATAGCTGGTCAGAGGGATGATAGTGATGAGATGGCACTTCTGGCAGCACTTTGGTTAGAGGAGAAGCAACTCTGAAGATATAAAAAGGGAAAAGGAAGGAGTCTCTATGTGCAGTATGCAAAATTTTATAAAGTGCAGACCTCTGACGAAGGAGACGCACATGCTCCGAAACGCGTTACCGCCCCTTTCTCCCCACTGACACCATCAGCCTTGTGGGTCCCGCAGTGAACCCGGAACACAGACTTCCCTGCTGCCTCCTCTCTCCAACATGTACGAGAATGCTTTAAAGCTGCTGGAGGGCTCTACACTGCTCTCTACCACCGTGCCGAGGATGGACACATGCCACAGATGAGGACTCCTGATTTTACCATGTTTTTTTAACACTTAACGATCTTGTAAGTGCTTTTAACCCTTTGTGCACTTTATTAAAATGTGCATACTGCACTTAGATCTTCCATCCAACAACAGCAACTATAACAATAAAGTGCACTGGAATAGCTTAGCAACTTTATGATGAAATTTTTTCCATAGAAATAGAACGATTTTACATTCATCAAGTCCCCCAATGCAGGATCATATAAGAAAGAGAGAGAGAGAGAGAGAGAGAGAGAGAGAGAGAGAGAGAGAGAGAGTTGATTTTAATAAAATGTCTGAATGTTCTTGATTTTTTGTAAATCTATGTCTGATATGTAAATTTATCATTGTGTCAAACACACTTTTTGATATTTGCATATTTTTCGTCAAGCCAACCTTTTTCAAAATAAATTATATAATTTTTATAAAAATTCTTCCCTCTTTTTGTGGTTCATTTTCTATATCGTGTTGATTTTATCAATCCCACTCAGGACTAGGGATGAGCCGAACACCCCCCAGTTCGGTTCGCATCAGAACATGCGAACAGGCAATAAATTTGTTCGAACATCCGAACACCGTTAAAATCTATGGGACTCGAACATGAAAAATCGAAAATGATAATTTAGGCTTATATGCAAGTTATTGTCATAAAAAGTGTTTGAGGACCTGGGTCCTGCCCCAGGGGACATGTATCAATGCAAAAAAAAGTTTTTAAAAAAAGACGTTTTTTTCGGGAGCAGTGATTTTAATAATGCTTAAAGTGAAACAATAAAAGTGAAATATTCCTTTAAATTTCATACCTAGGGGGTGTGTATGGTATGACTGTAAAGTAGCGCTGGTTTCCCATGCTTAGAACTGTCCCTTCACAAAGTGTAATTTCTGAAGGAAAAAAAGTCATTTAAAAGCACTCGCGGCTATATTGAATTGTCAGCTCCCGGCAATACAGAGAAAAGTAATTGAAAGTCATTGATATAAAAAAATTATAAAAAATGCGTGGGGGTCCCCCCAAATTCAATTACCAGGCCCTTCAGGTCTGGTATGGCAATAAACGGGAACCCTGCATCAAATTTTAAAAAAATTACGTGGGGTTCCCCCCAAATATCCATACCAGACCCTTCAGGTCTGATATGGGTTTTAAGGGGAACTCAAATCTAAAAATAAAAAAAATGGCGTGGAGTTCCCCCCAAAAATCCATACCAGACCCTTTATCCGAGCACGCATCCTGGCAGGCCTCAGGAAAAGAGGGGGGGACGAGAGAGCGCCCCCCCTCCTGAACCGTACCAGGCCACATGCCCTCAACATGGGGAGGATGCTTTGGGGGTCTGGACCCCAAAGCACCATGTCCCCATGTTGATGGGGACAAGGGCCTCATCCCCACAATCCTTGCCCGGTGGTTGTGGGGGTCTTCGGGCGGGGGGCTTATCGGAATCTGGAAGACCCCTTTAACAAAGAGGACCCCCAGATCCCGCCCCCCCTATGTGAATTGGTAAAGGGTACATTGTACCCCTACCATTTCACAAAGAAAGTGTAAAAAAAAAACAAAAAAAAAAACACAGACACCGTTGGGATAAGTCCTTTATTAAAAAATTCAAAAAAGATTCCAGCGGTGGTAATCCACTCTCAGCCTCCACTCCAACGCTGTCGGTATCCTGCAATAGGTGATCTCCTCTCCGGGGTCCAACGATGGATGATCTCTCCTCTCCAGGTCCAGGCTCCAATGATGATGTCCAGCGCAACGAGGAACAGCAAGCATCCTGTCTCCACCGGAGACACCCCGGGAATCCCGGCAGCCTGACAGGTCTCTTATGTAGCTGAGGACGGGGCCACCCGTCACGTGACCCAATCCCCCTCTGACGCAAGGGGAAACCCGGGCTTCCCCATTGACGTGCGGGTGACCCCGCCCCCCTCTGATGTAACGGCTTTCAATTACTTTTCTCTGTATTGCCGGTAGCCGACAATTAATTATAGCCGCGAGTGCTTTCAAATGACTTTTTTTCCTTCAGAAATGACACTTTGTGCAGGGACAGTTCTAAGTACGGGAAACAAGCGCTACTTTACAGGCATACTATACTTAGGTACGAAATTTAAAGGAATATTTCACTTTTATTGTTTCACTTTAAGCATTATTAAAATCACGGCTCCCGAAAAAACGTCAGTTTTTAAAGAAAAATTTTGCATTGATACATGCCCCCTGGGGCAGGACCCGGGTCCCCAAACACTTTTTATGACAATAACTTGCATGTAGGCCTTTAAAATTAGCACTTTAGATTTCTCCCATAGACTTTTACAGGGTGTTCCGCGGCTTTTCGAATTTTGCAGCGAACACCCCAAATTGTTCGCTGTTTGGCGAACGGGCAATGTTCGAGTCGAACATGAGTTTGACTCGAACTCGAAGCTCATCCCTACTCAGGACCAGTGTCATCAGTATTAGGAAGTAGAGAGATCACAGAGGTATTGCACAGCCTCAGTAATGCCAAGTCTGCATGGCTGCACCATGACGGAGGGACCTGCAGAATGCAGAGGCTCCGATTATCTATAAGTCATTAAACACTTGACCAATCCCCCCTTCAAAAATGACCAAACGACACATTTTATTTGGAGTCGAATGGCCATAGCAGCCTTTCATTACAAACCATTAAATACAACATAAACAAGAAAACAAGTTTAATGCATATAATACAGTCAATTCATAACAAATAAACCAAACTCAGCTTATGCCCGGTCTAAGGTCTTTGAAGGCCTATATACTCCTGATTAACCGGTTGTATCTGCCACCCAATCAAAGGCCCCAACTACACCGGATCAAGGACAATTAACCACTTACTTACTACCAGATAAAACCTAATTAATACTCCGATGTTACCACTGTATTGTTAGGAAGGGACACCCATACCTTAGATGGGAACAACCGACAATTTTCCATAATTATAAACAAGAAGATAATGCTGCGCTGAATAGGGGATAGGAGAAGGGAGATGATAAGTGCGCCTAATGAACGTACAAGTGATATTCAAAACATAACATCAAAGGTAATAACCAAAATATAAAAGTATCCAAAGTGATGATAAGTGCTGAGTCCGGTTGTGCACATGCATCAAAACAAATCCTCAGGCTGATGCTGAAGTGACACAAAACATGATAACTAAGTGAAAATCATTCCAAAAATAAACAAGTAAGATGATGATCTGTGTTCTTGAGCAGAAAACTGTGACTGGTTAGGGAAAACAATTTGTGACGGTGCTGGTGTCGGATGATCCAAAGTAAAGTGACGTGGTTGAAAGGGAAATTTCCTATTTCCCTTATGATTAGTGTGGGTGTCCCCTTACCTTACTGCTGTAAGGTAACAGCATATAAACATATAGGTAGGTGAATCCGGCGTGTATCCCGGTTCGTTCCTGGTATGGCGTCTCCTAGCGCTGTATAGCCTCTAACTTTACTGGGGTGGCACACTGAACTTCCACTTGGTATACTAGTAACCCTCGCAGAGAAAAGGGAAATGGATGCGCCAATAGTGTAGTATATTTAAAATAAATTTATTGGCAATAAAAACATCAAGAAAGGTACTCACAAAAGTTGTATGTAAGAAAGCATATAAAAACGAGCAGCGAGCTCGCAAATGTCACCTCCGGTGCCTTGACGCGTGTTCGTCACGTTCACATGACTTCATCAGGAGTAACTAGAGGCATACTGGAAGTGTATTTATATAGGTATGATCCGTATGATCAGGTATGATCATTCATTTTGGAAAATGTCATTCAATTTGAAAACCGGAAGTGGGGCGCTCATCAGGCCGAAACCGAAAGTGGGGCGGGGGCCATTTTGAGGTAAACAGAGCAGTGCTCAGAGCAAGATGTGTGACTGACTGCTCGTTGGAAAAAACTGCAAAACGATAAAAAATGACTGGGGGACATAATTGTAAAGGTATGTACTTACCGAGGCCGAGATGCCGAGAGTGGTTCACCTTTGCGACTTGACGCACTCCACCCCCTGGAGTTGAGACAGGGAGTGGATGGCGAGAAGCGGCACCGGCTACCGGCAGGTGGTGGGTACTTGTAGACGGTCCGGTAGTGCTGAGTAGACTGAAGAACAGGCTTCAAGCAGGAACTAGCCGGATTGGTAAAGTTCAAACAGCAGGAGATAACGGAAGCCGGTGCAGGTTGAGTCCGGGTTGCAATTGCAAGGTAACAGTCCCGGCTGGGGGTCTAGCACAGTAAAAGGTAACAAGTCCAGAGAATACCGGGAACCAGGCAGGAGTTCAAAGGAAACGCGGAAGTCCAAAAGGTACAAGCAGTAGGTCAGGGATTGTAGACAGGCAGCAGATCCGAGTCACAGGCCGAGGGTCAAACACAGGAGAAGGCAGAAGTCCGTATAACAAGCCGAGGGTCAGGTCCAGGAGAGAGATCAGAGTAATCAAGCCAGTCCGGGTCACAAGGAGATTTTCAAGATAGTTTTCCAGAGTCTTGGGTATACAGGAAAGCTGACAAACCAGCAACTTGTCAGTGCAACTGGGTCTCTTTAAATAGGCCCGCCTTGATTCCTATTGGTGCGCCGCCGCGCATGCGCGCGCGCCGCTGCGTCAGCGCGCGCACCCGAGAACGTAGAAGCGCCGTCCCGCGCACGCGCCGAAACATCATTCCGCCGCGCGTGCGCATTGGGCGCTGATTGGCGCTGTTGGACGGATTTCCCTGACAATAATAGAGGAGAGTCTCATCTTGGATTCTATCTAAAAAGTACAGTTAAATGTCACAAAGGACAGCTTAATACATGTAAACGCGGCGCCGGAAGTAGGGCAGCGGCCATCTTCCTGGTACGGGAAGTAGGGCAGCCGCCATTTTCTTGTGGTCCAATATAGTGTAATCCGGTGTTGTAAAAAAAGTCTCGACCTATGCAGGGTCTCGACCGCGTCACTTCCTGTGCGGCTACGTCACAAACACAGCTGATAGCAGGCTCCACTGCGCATGCGCGGCTTCATCGCACCTATACCGCGCATGCGCAGACGCCCGTTTCGGTCCGTAAAAATTATAGACTCGAGCGGGCGGGCGGAGGCGTTGCAAATTGCTCAACATCATCGGCAGCACCGCCTCCAGTCCCGCCCCCAACACGCCCCTAGTCTGCTCTGGAGAAGGGGGGCAGACAAGCTAGCACTGTGGACCGAGGTCGACATAAAATATTGTGCTGCACCGCCTCCAGCCCCTAACACGCCCCTAGCCTGCTCTGCTGAAGTGGGACGGGCCCCGTGCATAGCACTGTATATATCACAATGGCAGGTCCATGAAAAATATAGAGCTTTGCCTGTGGGAGGGGCCAAGCCTTTGCATAGAAGACATTATTCATCAATATGAGCATCTGCAAACAAACTGAACCCCCCCTCAATTGCAACCACTGTGCCTGTCAAACACAGCTACTGGACCCAGCAAACGCAGCCACTGTGCCCGTCAAACGCAGCCACTGCACCCAGCAAGCACAACCACTGTGTCCATCAAACGCAGCCACTGTGCCCGTCAAACGCAGCCACTGTGCCCATCAAGTGCAACCACTGTGTCTGTCAAACGCAGCCACTGTGTCCGTCAAACGCAGCCACTGTTCCCGTCAAACGCAGCCACTGTGCCCGTCAAACGCAGCCACTGTGCCCATCAAACGCAGCCACTGTGCCCGTCAAACGCAACAACTGCGCAGGTCAAACGCAGCCACTGTTCCCGTCAAACGCAACCACTGTGCCCGTCAAACGCAGCCATTGTGCCCATCAAACGCAGCCACTGTGCCCGTCAAACGCAGCCACTGCGCCCGTCAAACGCAGCCACTGCGCCCGTCAAACGCAACCACTGTGCCCATCAAACGCAGCTACTGTGCCCATCAAACACAGCCACTGCGCCCGTCAAACGCAACCACTGCGCCCGTCAAACGCAACCACTGTGCCCATCAAACGCAGCTACTGTGCCCATCAAACGCAGCCACTGTGCCCATCAATTTCTGCCAGATTGTCAAGCCATAGCTGCGCTCCCTGGGGATAAGCTGATCGCCCATCCGTGCTGCTGGAGGGAGCCCAGACGACCATAAATGAGGGACCTGCAGACTTGGTCATGGTAAGTGAGACCATCCCATATCCCACTCCATCTTCCCTCAAGGACAGGGACCCCCCCGAGGACAGGGACCCCCTCCCCCCAAGACATAGACCCCCTTCTCCCCCCTGAGGACAGGGAAACCTTCTCCCCCCCTGAGGACAGGGACCCCTTCTCTCCTGGGGACAGGGACTCCCTTCTCTCCTTTGGACAGGGACCCCCTTCTCCCCTGGAAACAGGGACCCTCTGGGCCACTCACCTGGGGACAGGAACTCCTCCTCTCCTGGGGACAGGGACCCCCTTCTCACTCTGGGACAGGGATCCTATCTCACCTGGGGGCAGGAACTCCATCTCCCCTGGCAACGGGGAATCTCACCTAGGGACCCCATCTTCCCTGGGGATCAGGACCCCAACTTCCCTAAGAACAGGAACCTGATCACCCTGTGTGTGCCAACCTCACTGCCCTGCCTGCCATGTGTCCTGTGTGAGGGCCCTTCTATGACAGCTCTTATCAGGACTTCATCCCACTGTGTGATCCCCCTACATGACTGACCCCTCTGTGTGCACCCCTTACATGGGTGTAGCGGGGTCTTTAAATTTAGTTGGGGTACACCTGGGGGTAGTGTGACCCAGGTGTGTAATTGTAAAGGTTCTGGGCCCCTTTTTGTAATTCGTGGAGGATTGGGTGGTGTATTATTCTCCTTGGCCTGTGGGTGGCGGGGTACCTACAGGCCCAAGGTAGAATCACTGCCGCAGTGCTACCCCTTTTGTCCATTTCCGGAGATGGTACGGCTGGGGCGGGGAACCCGCCGTGGTGTTGAAGGGAGGATATAAAAGGGGGAGACGCCCTCGCCACGAGGTCTTGGAGGATTCTCTCTTCACGCACCCAGGCACCTTAGGCCTGGGTGCGGGCGGTTCAAAAGGTTCCGGCCCAGGCGCCCTAGGCCTGACCGGAATGAAGTTGGGGTCCATCCCAGGCACCTTCAGCCTGGGGTAAGGTACTATATCGTAGGCCTGGGGCCCAGTAACTTCGACTGGGTCCCGCGAGGGCGAAGTGATCCGAGGGTGCCGCCTTGCGAGGGGACCCGCATCTGAGGTGAGGAGGCCAGGGAGGTCACCCGTCCGGAGATTCCGGAGCAGCATCAACCCGGTGACGGATGGGCCTCTGGTAACTCCCTTAGAGGGACATCTTCCCCTGATAGGGGCCGTAACGCAGCGAAGGTACTCCCATCTATGTTCTATGGAGTCGCTGGTAGAGACTCACAAGTTCTATGTTCTGTGCTAAGCAAAGCTGCTATAACCCCTGGTGAAACCACAGGGGTTTAGATTGAAATCAGGATAGTGCCTCGGCCTGCTCATCCCACCGTTTGCGTTATATTATGGGTCGCAACCAGTCGGCTGTGAAAGAACTGTTTGTTGTGGAAGTATAATAAACAAGTGTTGGACCCTGCATCGGTGTATGGACTCTGGTTAATGGGAGCAAGGGAGGTTTCAGCATAGCAGGATTGAGCTTCATAACTAACGCACATTGGCCCGAGGAATGTACTGAAACTGGCCTTCACCTCACCCACAGCTATGGGGAGGACATGGGCCGTAGCGCATCTCACCCTGTCATGTGACATACCCCTAGCAAAAGGAGATGGGGTGAGGCCGCTACACGTGGGGGCTCGTGAGTCCGGGATAAAATGTGTGCTGACTTTGAAATTTGAAATGGCTGTGTCTGGACTTTGCTGCCCGGAGGAGGTCCGAGCAGGTCGGCCATGTGATTGGCCAAAGTGCGTCCCTGTGCTCGAAGTCGTGGAAATGACCCCAAGACGGGAAAGGCCCATGCAGAAAGAGCGGGAAGAGGGAAAAGCCCAGCCGTGTGACGTACTACATGTGGGGGTATTTGCTGCACTGCGCCATGAGGCACCCCATGACTGCGCAATTCGTGGGCGGGGACTGTGGGAAGCCCGCGAAAACGTGCAAGTCGTGGGAGGAGTCTGGCCATATGTGGAGATACACGTGGACACTCCGGCGCGTGGTCAGCGCGTGATGGAGCAGCAGGTGGTCGGGATGGCCTCAAGCTCCCCGTGGATGCCGGTATCATACCCCACGAAGATGACTGCTTTTGCTGCTCCCCTTACAGACACGGGGATTAGACTCAGGCCCCGAGGACAGTTGGCTTTGTACTCATGCAGAGACATGGAGGCCCTCGGTGTGATCTGTCCCGGATGCTCGGGACTGGTGGTCCAACTAAAGCCATTTGGGCGTTGTGAAGCGTGTAAAGAATTTCTGTTTGAGGTCGAATCATCCACAGTAAGGCCCCGGGCCCTTCGCCTCAAATGCCTCACAGGTACCGCCACTCCAGAAGGGGAGATCCAGGCCTTTGCGGAGGTCCCCGTACGCGCTGACCAGGGCGACGGGACTGCCCAACCAGAGACTGAGAGAGAAAAATCCGAGGATGCTGCTTCGGTCACCACAGATTCCCTGCTGCCACCTCCGAAAAGGAAGATAGGCCTGGTGCAGGCCTCCTGTGGTCGTGGTCGAGCTTCACCCCGCCTCTTGCCGGACCTGGATGGATCCGGTTGGAAGAGTCCTGGACATCCCAGTGCTGAAAAAGGTCCAGGTGAGCCAGGGGCTGGGACTGTGGTGGTGGTTGGAGGTGTTGGGGGTCCACTGGAGGTGGAGCCCGCAAGGGAGGGTAGTTCTCCGTCTACTAAAGACTACCTTCCCGTCGAGATGTATGACACCTCCGACCTGGAATCGCTGTCGGACTGTGGGGATGACGGGGAAATAGATGAACTGTTTCACCGGAAGGGCTGGGACAAACGCCCGTTACCCGTGTGTGAGGGGGTTAGCTCGGCAGCGGGTGTGTGTGACCCCCGGGATGGGCTCCCCACACAAAACAGGCCCAGCAAACGGAGGTTGTGGTTTTCAAAATCAAAAAGGTGCGGTTTATTTTCTATTTACAGTGACAAAACACAGCAAAGCAAAAGAAACATAACCAAAATAAATCCTGGTCAAGTTGACCTCTGACTAAACATACAGGTTTCCTAACTAACAACTGGGATCAGCCTAGTGCTGTCCTAGTCCCTAAGTCCCTGGTTTTAAATGTCCAAGCAAATAGCCACACAGGCTTTTTCTCACCGCACAGGGGTTCACTCTCCCTAGACAGTCCACACAGGTCTGGTTCCAGGCATGAGCTAACATCTAATGAAGCTGGGAGTTTTTATAGAGGCCTTAAACGAACTGACAGACTTCAGCTGGTCTCATCAACTCCCTGCCTGCACGACGCCCAGCCCTCTCCCTAGAGGTATGAGTCATCCATGAGCCCACTAGCCTTATACAACTCTCCACCTAGTTGTATAAGTCGGCGTAAAGCCTGAATCTGGGCGAAATATATCTACCCCCCTGGATGCAACCAGGTGACTTTACCTTCCTGCTGTCACATACCCCCCCTCTTGTTTTAACCTCGGGGTTGGAACACCAGCAATCAGGCATTCATGTACTCGAGACAAAGCATCCACATTCCCCATTTGAACGCCAGGGCGATGCTTTACTGTGAAGTTGAATTCCTGGAGGGCCAGGAACCACCTATTCACTCTTCTATTTGTTTCCTTGTTTTGAGCCATCCACTTTAACGGAGCGTGATCCGTAACCATGTCAAAGTGCCTACCTAGCAGGTAGTACCGAAGGGAATCTAGAGCCCACTTCACCGCTAAACACTCCTTTTTAACGGTGGCGTAATTTACCTCATGGGACTTCAACTTCCTGCTGAGGTAAATGACTGGGTGCTCTTCCCCGTTCCAGACCTGGGACAATACTGCTCCTAACCCCACATCTGACGCATCACTTTGTACGACAAAGTCTTTAGAGAAGTCGGGTGAGTACAACACTGGCTGGCTACATAAGGCTTGTTTCAAGAATTGGAATGCTGCCTCAGCCTCGGGGGTCCATTTAATCATGACCGACCCTTTCCCCTTCGTCAGGTTGGTTAGGGGCACAGCCTTAGAAGCAAAGTGGGGAATGAATCGCCGATAATACCCAGCGATTCCCAGAAAGGCTCGTACCTGCTTCTTGCTGTTGGGACGTGGCCAACTCTGGATGGCCTCGACTTTGTTGAGTTGGGGTTTTATTACTCCCCTCCCAATGGTGTACCCAAGATATTTGGCCTCCTCCTGCCCAATGGTACACTTCTTGGGGTTAGCCGTAAACCCCGCTTCCCGAACAGAGTCCAGGACTGCTTGCACTTTTGGCAGATGTGAGGCCCAATCTGTGCTATGGACAATTACGTCATCCAGGTAAGCCGCAGCATACTTCCGATGGGGCCTCAGCATCTGGTCCATTTTCCGCTGGAATGTGGCCGGCGCATTCTGTAACCCGAACGGCATTCTTTTATATTGGAACGCCCCGTCTGGGGTTACAAATGCGGTTTTCTCTTTGGCCGACTTGGCCAGGGGGATTTGCCAATACCCTTTTGTGAGGTCAAGAGTCGTCATGTATCGGGCTGTTCCCAGCCGGTCGATCAACTCATCTATACGTGGCATGGGGTAGGTGTCAAATTTTGTAACTTTGTTCAACTGACGAAAATCGTTACAAAATCGCCAGCTCCCATCCGGTTTAGGCACCAACACGATGGGACTAGACCAATCACTTTGGGACTCCTCTATCACCCCTAAGTTCAGCATTTTCTGTACTTCCTCCCGTATTGCCTCCCGTCGAGCCTCTGGGATCCGATAGGGTTTTAACTTCACCCTTTCACCGGGCGGGGTAATGATGTCATGCTCTACCCCAGATGTTTGTCCCGGCAGCTCAGAGAATACCTCCTTGTTGCGAAGCACAAACTCCTTAACCTCCTGTTGTTGGGGTTGTGACAAGGTGGCTGCTATTCCAACCTCAGGAATCACGCAACCAGTTTGAGCTGGTGACCAAGTGTCTGCGACTAGGGACTCTCTATCCCTCCAGGCTTTCAACAGATTAACGTGATAGATCTGTTCGGGCTTTCGCCTTCCTGGTTGTCTGACCTTGTAATTCACTTCGCTCACTTTTTCCATTATCTCGTAGGGGCCTTGCCATTTGGCAAGGAATTTACTTTCAACCGTAGGGACAAGTACCAATATCCTATTCCCCGGGGAAAAGGTACGGGTCTTGGCTCCACGGTTGTACACTCTCTGCTGTGCCAACTGCGCTTGGGCCAAATGTTCCTTCACGATGGGCATTACCTGTGCAATTCGATCTTGCATCAGGGCGACATGCTCAATCACACTCCTGTGGGGAGAACTCTCACTTTCCCAAGTTTCCTTGGCAATATCCAACAGCCCTCTTGGGTGTCTCCCATACAGTAACTCAAAGGGGGAGAATCCCGTAGAGGATTGGGGCACCTCCCTAATAGCAAACATCAAATAAGGAAGTAAACAGTCCCAATCCTTTCCATCTCTATCCACCACTTTCTTCAACATTTGTTTTAGGGTTTTGTTGAATCTTTCAACCAGCCCATCGGTTTGGGGGTGATACACAGACGTACGCAATTGCGTCACTTTGAACAATTTACACAGCTCTTTCATAACCCGGGACATAAAGGGTGTACCTTGGTCCGTAAGCAGTTCTTTACAAATACCCACCTGGCTAAAAACAAGAGATAGCTCTTTGGCTATGGTTTTGGCCGAGGTATTTCGGAGAGGGATCGCTTCTGGATAACGGGTGGCATAGTCCATTATAACTAATATGTACTGGTGCCCCCTAGCGGACTTGATTATAGGACCTACCAAATCCATGGCGATCCTCTCAAACGGGACCTCAATGATGGGTAGAGGGACCAGCGGGCTACGGAAATGTGGCATCGGGGCCAACCTCTGACACACAGGGCAGGAGGAACAATAATTTTCTACGTCCTTCATCACCCCCGGCCAATAGAATCTCTGTAATACCCTCTCTCGGGTTTTCTCTGTCCCCAGATGACCTCCAAGAATGTGCCCATGGGCCAACTCCAACACCAACTTCCTGTAAGGTTTGGGCACCACAAGCTGCTCAACGGTTTCTTCTGCCCTTTTTGCCACCCGATACAGTAGGTCCTTCTCTACGCTGAAGTATGGGTAAGTGCAGGTATTATCTGGGTTCACTAACTCGCCATCTATTTTCACTACGTTTTCCCGTGCCTTTATTAGGGCGGGGTCTTTCAACTGTTCTGTGGCAAAGTTTTCCCTGTGAACCTCAAGATCAGAAAACTCCACAGACGGTAGGTTTTCGTCTGAGGAGGTGGGCTCCTCTCCAGTTTCTTGAGTCTCCCCTGCCAATACTGATAAGGGAAATTCCGGAGAGTCCTCACCACTCTCAGGGGAGTTCTGGCTATCACATTCCTGGTACATAGGGGCACCAGTGAGGGGCTCAGGATCATCCCACAGTTCCCAGAACTTCGGAAAATCCCTTCCCACAATGGCGTCATACGGTAACTGAGATACTAAGCCCACTGGATGAGAGAGGGTACCTTTGGGGGTCTCGAAACACACTGTAGTCACTGGATACTCTCGGGTGTCCCCATGCACACAAATAACAGCTACCTTGCTATTCCCAGAGACCTCTGTTTTAACTAACTCAGCCTTTATCAGGGTCACAAGGCTACCTGAATCCAGCAATACCACAACATTTCTACCATTAACACACATTTTGCATAAATGTTTCTCAGTTCCTCGAATGGCAGTGCATGCGACTGTCGCACACAGCGACTGACGTCTGCCCGTCAGAAAGTCACACTGCATGGGTTCCTCCACAACCGGGCAATTGGCTGCAATATGTCCCGCTTGCCGGCAGCGGTAGCAAACGATCCTTCTTGCCGCCTCTTGAGCCGCTGATTTCCCAGGCTGTTCTCGCCAAACTTGGGGTAGAGCTCCCACCCTCTCACTCTCTCCACCCTCACCCCTTGGAATCCTCTTATCCGCCCCTGGGGATGGTCTGGTCTTAGGGTGGAAAGTCCGAGAGTCTCTGGAAGAGGCCGTCAGGTTCTCTGTAGCCAAGTATTTCTCTACACGATCCACAAGACCACCGGCCGTCTCTGGGTCTCCATGGCTTACCCACTTTTGGATGGCAGTAGGAAGAGCTCTCAAAAACCGATCCATTACAACACGTTCCACAATCTCTGGTGCGGACAAAGTCTCTGGCTGTAGCCACTTTCTGCTCAGGTGAATGAGATCATACATTTGAGACCTGGGGGGTTTTCCAAGCTGGAAAGTCCAGTTATGCACACGCTGAGCCCGGACAGCCAGGGTGACACCCAGCCTTGCCAATATTTCAGCTTTTAGCATCACATAGTCTTTTGCTTGGTCAGGCTCTAGGTCATAGTAAGCCTTCTGCGATTCACCAGTTAACAGAGGAGCCACCAGTCCAGCCCACTGCTCCTCAGGCCACTTTTCTCTTTCAGCAGTCCTTTCAAATGTGGTCAAAAATACCTCTGGATCATCCTTTCCAGTCATTTTTGTCAATAAACGACTCACCCCAAAGGACGCGGTATTAGTGGGACGGCTTTCCTCACTGGTCTGCGGACGTTGCTGCATTACTGCTTCCATTTGTTGTAGTCTCTGCTCTTGCTTCTGTAACAGGTCTATGAAGCGGGCCTCAGATTGCTGCTGGGCTTGTTGATGAGCTTGCTGCTGGGCTGCAAGGCTCCTTTGCAAACCTGCATTTGTCTGCTGTTGATTGGCATTTGCTAGAGCCAGCTGTTTCAGTATCTCCTCCATGCTGGCTTAAAAAAAACTGCCCGCATTCTCCACCAACTGTGAGGGGGTTAGCTCGGCAGCGGGTGTGTGTGACCCCCGGGATGGGCTCCCCACACAAAACAGGCCCAGCAAACGGAGGTTGTGGTTTTCAAAATCAAAAAGGTGCGGTTTATTTTCTATTTACAGTGACAAAACACAGCAAAGCAAAAGAAACATAACCAAAATAAATCCTGGTCAAGTTGACCTCTGACTAAACATACAGGTTTCCTAACTAACAACTGGGATCAGCCTAGTGCTGTCCTAGTCCCTAAGTCCCTGGTTTTAAATGTCCAAGCAAATAGCCACACAGGCTTTTTCTCACCGCACAGGGGTTCACTCTCCCTAGACAGTCCACACAGGTCTGGTTCCAGGCATGAGCTAACATCTAATGAAGCTGGGAGTTTTTATAGAGGCCTTAAACGAACTGACAGACTTCAGCTGGTCTCATCAACTCCCTGCCTGCACGACGCCCAGCCCTCTCCCTAGAGGTATGAGTCATCCATGAGCCCACTAGCCTTATACAACTCTCCACCTAGTTGTATAAGTCGGCGTAAAGCCTGAATCTGGGCGAAATATATCTACCCCCCTGGATGCAACCAGGTGACTTTACCTTCCTGCTGTCACACCGTGCTACGTGAACCGCAGGATTCCCCTATGTCTATAGGAGACAGCACGCCCCGGGTGCAGGCCCCGGAGCTTAGGAGGGAGTCTAGTCCTCCGATTGACTTTCCACATTCCACAACATCACCTGCTTTGGTTGTGGGGATGCAGTGCGCGTCATTGCGTGCGCCAAAGGCAAAGCCACCCGAGGTAGTGAAGGTACCTCGGCACCCAGAGGCCATCGTGCAGCCAGGAGAAGGTGAGCGGGATGTCATGCCTCCTTTGGCCAGATTGCAACAACTTTTCTCCCAGAGAGTCACCCGTGAGTACGGATGGGAGTATCCCTACTTGCCTCGGGACTTACTTTACGAAGTTGAGGTCCTGTGACAGAGATGGTACAACGAATTTGTCTGGGAGAAGCTCAAAGTGCCTCAGGCCCGGCGATACTTGTCCTGTTCGCCGCCTGTGTCCAAGAAATTCAAGGACTGCAGAGCAGACTGGAAGTTGAGGCGCCATATTCATGCTGATAAAGTGCTTATCTGCAGAAAGGAGGGAGAGGATGTTGAATATTCAGTCGAAGTGTTTGATAAGCATCTGAAGCCGTTGTTTTTACCTGATCCAAGGTTTTACTTGTGAGGAGAGACTCGTGAGTATGTTTTCAGCTACAAATTTTCCTGGAAGAGCCTTTGCTAGAACGTCTGAACAATACCCTGTTTTTTTATTTGGGTTTTTTCTTCCCACTCTCTTTTCCTATGAGTCAAGGACAGACTTTGGGGTAGAATTAGTGTAGGGATGCATGAAGAGTGAAGGAGCACCAAGTGTCATTGCCGCGGCGCTGTCACCAGGTGGCAGTGTTGTGCAACGTTTGTTTTTCTGCACACTTTTACACCACACTCGTTGGAGCAAATGGGTCCCTCGGCTGACGGACCCATTCATTCCAAATTTTCACATGATGTTAGGATGTTGTTTTTTTTTTTTTTGTTTCCCTTCTGCAGGAGATTCGTCGGTCAAGACTACTGAGTATGGGGTGGTTCTTAGACAGTGACGGGAGGGATTGTATATGTGTACATGATAGATGTTTTATACAAAAGTTTTATTGTTTTATAGTTCCCTTTCCCCTTGAGCAGGTCTTGGCACACACAGGATTCAAAATTTTTAGGGATAGCCTCTGAGGCTCGCTCCATGTCATCACTCCTTGGGAGACATGGGGTTGCACCAGACGCTGGGGACCAGCATCAAATCACAGGGGGGAGTATGTAGCGGGGTCTTTAAATTTAGTTGGGGTACACCTGGGGGTAGTGTGACCCAGGTGTGTAATTGTAAAGGTTCTGGACCCCTTTTTGTAATTCGTGGAGGATTGGGTGGTGTATTATTCTCCTTGGCCTGTGGGTGGTGGGGTACCTACAGGCCCAAGGTAGAATCACTGCCGCAGTGCTACCCTTTTTGTCCCTTTCCGGAGATGGTACGGCTGGGGCGGGGAACCCGCCGTGGTGTTGAAGGGAGGATATAAAAGGGGGAGACGCCCTCGCCAGGAGGTCTTGGAGGATTCTCTCTTCACGCACCCAGGCACCTTAGGCCTGGGTGCGGGCGGTTCAAAAGGTTCAGGCCCAGGCGCCCTAGGCCTGACCGGAATGAAGTTGGGGTCCATCCCAGGCACCTTCAGCCTGGGGTGAGGTACTATATCGTAGGCCTGGGGCCCAGTAACTTCGACTGGGTCCCGCAAGGGCGAAGTGATCCGAGGGTGCCGCCTTGCGAGGGGACCCGCATCTGAGGTGAGGAGGCCGGGGAGGTCACCCGTCCGGAGATTCCGGAGCAGCATCAACCCGGTGACGGATGGGCCTCTGGTAACTCCCTTAGAGGGACATCTTCCCCTGATAGGGGCCGCAACGCAGCGAAGGTACTCCCATCTATGTTCTATGGAGTCTCTGGTAGAGACTCACAAGTTCTATGTTCTGTGCTAAGCAAAGCTGCTATAACCCCTGGTGAAACCACAGGGGTTTAGATTGAAATCAGGATAGTGCCTCGGCCTGCTCATCCCACCGTTTGCGTTATGTTATGGGTCGCAACCAGTCGGCTGTGAAAGAACTGTTTGTTGTGGAAGTATAATAAACAAGTGTTGGACCCTGCATCGGTGTATGGACTCTGGTTAATGGGAGCAAGGGAGGTTTCAGCATAGCAGGATTGAGCTTCATAACTAACGCACATTGGCCCGAGGAATGTACTGATACTGGCCTTCACCTCACCCACAGCTATGGGGAGGACATGGGCCGTAGCGCATCTCACCCTGTCATGTGACATACCCCTAGCAAAAGGAGATGGGGTGAGGCCGCTACATGGGGATCCCCTCTGTTTGCTACCCCTAAATGTCTGCATACTCTGACCACCACCTGTACCATTTCCACATCCTCAGACTGCCTCCTGTATCCTATCCGCCATCCTCTGACCACCTCCTCTATCCTGTGCACATGTTCTGACCACCTATTGACTGCAGCCTCTAACCACCTCCTGTATCCTGTCCGCAGCCTCTAACCTGTCTGCAATCTCTGACTATCTCTTGTCTTTTATCGTGTCTGCAGTCTCTTAGGGAGAGTCTGGAGAGGAATCAAGAGTGAGAGCGTCGCCGGGATTGGGATTACGGGAGGAGTCAGACTTGTATGGACTGTGGAGAACAGACTATAGAATAAAACCAGAGCCACCAACCAGGAGCCATCTAACTGAGACCTGCACGCTGCACCGGAGAGGAGGTCAGTGACAGCGCCATCAGGTCAGTCTGAGGGGGAGGAAGGGGGTCACTGATGTAAGGGGGGAGTGAATACAATTATGTAAGGGGGCACTGATATAAAGGTTTTACCTTATATCAGTAACACCCCCCCTTACCTTAGTGTATTCACTCTACGGAAGGTGGTCTCTGGTCACCAGAGTCCCCCCCTCCACATCACATTTCCCGGCATTCCCCTTTACATCAGAGTCGGCACGATTCCCCCTTACAGTGCAAGGGAACTCAGAGTACACAGATGATACATGGGGTAGATTAGAAGGGATGGAGGCCCAGAGACATGTCCAGAGTACACAGATGATACATGGGATAGATTAGAAGGGATGGAGGCCCAGGGACATGTCCAGAGTACACAGAGGATACATGGGATAGATTAGAAGGGATGGAGGCCCAGAGACATGTCCAGAGTACACAGATGATACATGGGATAGATTAGAAGGGATGGAGGCCCAGAGACATGTCCAGAGTACACAGAGGATACATGGGATAGATTAGAAGGGATAGAGGCCCAGAGACATGTCCAGAGTACACAGAGGATACATGGGATAGATTAGAAGGGATGGAGGCCCAGAGACATGTCCAGGGTACACAGAGAATACATGGGATAGATTAGAAGGGATGGAGGCCCGGAGACATGTCCAGGGTACACATAGGATACATGGGATAGATTAGAAGGGATGGAGGCCCGGAGACATGTTCAGAGAACACAGAAAATACATGGGATCCCATGTATCCTCTGTGTTCTCTGGACATGTCTCTGGGCCTCTGGACATGTCTCTGGGCATCCATCCCTTCTAATCTATCCCATGTATCCTCTGTGTTCTCTGGACATGTCTCTGGGCCTCCATCCTTTCTAATCTATCCCATGTATCCTCTGTGTACTCTGGACATGTCTCCGGGCCTCCATCCCTTCCAATTTATCCTATGTATCATCTGTGTACTCTGAACATGTCTCTGGGCCTCCATTCCTTCTAATCTATCCCATGTATCCTCTATGTTCTCTGGACATGTCTCCGGGCCTCCATCCCTTCTAATCTTACAGGGGGAACTCTGCCAACCCTGATGTGAAGGGGAACACTGATGTAAAGGGCAATGCTGCAGACCCTGATGTAAGTGGGAACTCTGATGTAAATGGGAATGCAGTGGACTCTGATATAAGGTGGTCTCTGGTGACCAGAGCAACCCTTACATCAGAGTTCCTCCTTAGATTATGCTCTGCAGCATTTTCCTTTACATCTCCCGTGCACTGTAAGGGGGAAGCCTGCCGACTCTGATGTAAAGGGGAATGCCGGGAAATGTGATGTGGGGGGGGGGAGAATCTGGTGACCAGAGACCACCTTCCTCAGAGTGAATACACTAAGGTAATGGGGGGGGGGGTGTTACTGATATAAGGGGAAACCTTTATATCAGTGCCCACTTTCATAATTGTATTCACTCCCCCCTTACATCAGTGACCCACCCCCTCAGACTGGCGGCGCTGTCACTGACCTCCTCTCCGGTGCAGCATGCAGGGCTCAGTTAGATGGCTCCTGGTTGGTGGCTCTGGTTTTATTCTATAGTCTGTTCTCCACAGTCCATACACATCTGACTCCTCCTGTAATCCCAATTCTGGCGACGCTCTCACTCTTGATTCCTCTCCAGACTCTCCCTAAGAGACTGCAGACACAATAAAAGACAAGAGATAGTCAGAGATTGCAGACAGGTTAGAGGCTGCGGACAGGATACAGGAGGTGGTTAGAGGCTGCAGTCAATAGGCGGTCAGAACATGTGCACAGGATAGAGGAGGTGGTCAGAGGATGGCGGATAGGATACAGGAGGCAGTCCGAGGATGTGGAAATGGTACAGGTGGTGGTCAGAGTATGCAGACATTTAGGGGTAGCAAACAGAGGGGTTCCCCGTGTAAGGGGTGCACACAGAGGGATCATTCATATAGGGGGATCACAAAGTGGGATGAAGTTCTGATAAGAGCTGTCACAGGAGGGCCCTCACACAGGACACATGGCAGGCAGGGCAGTGAGGTTGGCATACACAGGGTGATCAGGTTCCTGTTCTTAGGGGGGGTGGGGTCCCGATCCCTAGGGAAGATGGGGGTCCCTGTCCCCAGGAGAGAAGGGAGTCCCTATCCCCAGGAGAGAAGGGAGTCCCTGTTCTCAGGGGGGAGAAGGTTTTCCTGTCCTCGGGGGGGGGAGGGTTTCCATGTCCACAGAGGGGGGAGAGGGTCCCTGTCCTCAGAGGGGGACCCTGTCCTCGGGGGGGTCCCTGTCCTCAGGGAAGATGGAGTGGGATATGGGATGATCTCACTCACCATGACCAAGTTTGCAGGTCCCTCGTCTATGGTGGTCTGGGCTCCCTCCAGCAGCACGAATGCGCGAGCAGCATATCCAGAAGAAGCACAGCTACGGCTTAACATCACACTTTTCAAAAGATCAAAGAGTACACAGTGGCGGTGCTTCCATAAGGGGTGCATGGGCACTGCCCCCTCTCTCCTGGCACCACTCTATCACCATAGATAGAATCATGCATTGCATGAATCTATCTATGGTCACTGCTGACACCCCCTATTCAGGTGTCCGGCCCCTTTTCGGGCGCCGGGCACCTGAATTACAGCGGCGGGGGTGTTCTTTGGAAGCACCTGATTAGAGCCATAGGCTCTAATAGGCGCCCAAAAAGGTGAACAGCGGGCGCCATGCTGGGCGTTCTCTGTTCACTCAGCGTTGTGTTAGCAAAGCAAAGGAATTCGCTTTGCTAACACTGAACCGCCTCTTAGCCAATCAGGTGCTCGAGTCTGTTACCGGTCCCCTGATTGGCTGAAACGTCAGGCGCTGTGATTGGATGCTTGAGAGAGGACGGAAGAAGACATGGAGGACATGCAGGACACCACCGCTGACCCGCTGCGAGACAGGTAAGTGCCGGGCAGCATTTGATGGGGCACATTAGTGGCAATTGATGGGCACACTGGCAGCATTTGATGGGGCACAGTAGCGGCAATTGGTGGGGCACATTAGCAGCAATTGATGGGTACAGTAGCTGCGTTTGATGGCACAGTGGCGTCAATAGTGGGTGCGTTTGATGGGCACAGTGGCAGCGGTTGATGGGCACAGTGGCTGCGTTTGCTGGGTGCAGTGGCTGCGTTTGACTGGCACAGTGGTTGCGTTTGACGGGCACAGTGGTTGCATTTGATGGGCACAGTGGCTGCGTTTGCTGTTTGACGGGCACATTGGTTGCGTTTGCTGGGTGCAGTGGCTGCGTTTGCTGTTTGACGGGCACAGTGGTTGCGTTTGCTGGGTGCAGTGGCTGCGTTTGACGGGCACAGTGGTTGCGTTTGCTGGGTGCAGTGGCTGCGTTTGACGGGCACAGTGGCTGCCTTTGATGGGCACAGTGGCTGCGTTTGCTGGGTGCAGTGGCTGCGTTTGCTGTTTGATGGGCACGGTGGCTGCGTTTGCTGGGTGCAGTGGCTGCGTTTGACGGGCACAGTGGCTGCGTTTGATGGGTGCAGTGGTTGCGTTTGCTGTTTAATGGGCACAGTGGCTGTGTTTGACGGGCACAGTGGTTGCGTTTGCTGGGTGCAGTGGCTGCGTTTGACGGGCACAGTGGTTGCGTTTGCTGGGTGCAGTGGCTGTGTTTGACGGGCACAGTGGCTGCGTTTGACGGGCACAGTGGCTGCGTTTGATGGGCACAGTGGCTGCGTTTGCTGTTTAATGGGCACAGTGACTGTGTTTGACGGGCACAATGGCTGCGTTTGATGGGCACAGTGGCTGCGTTTGCTGTTTAATGGGCACAGTGGCTGTGTTTGACGGGCACAGTGGTTGCGTTTGCTGGGTGCAGTGGCTGCGTTTGACGGGCACATTGGTTGCGTTTGCTGGGTGCAGTGACTGTGTTTGACGGGCACAGTGGCTGCGTTTGACGGGCACAGTGGCTGCGTTTGATGGGCACAGTGGCTGCGTTTGCTGTTTGACGGGCACAGTGGCTGCGTTTGCTGGGTGCAGTGGCTGCGTTTGACGGGCACAGTGGCTGCGTTTGCTGGGTGCAGTGACTGCGTTTTACGGGCACAGTGGCTGCGTTTGATGGGTGCAGTGGCTGCGTTTGCTGTTTAATGGGCACTGTGGCTGTGTTTGACGGGCACAGTGGTTGCGTTTGCTGGGTGCAGTGGCTGTGTTTGATGGGCACAGTGGTTGCATTTGCTGGGTGCAGTGGTTGTGTTTGACGGGCACAGTGGCTGCGTTTGACGAGCACAGTGGCTGCGTTTTATGGGCACAGTGGCTGCGTTTGACTGGCACAGTGGTTGCGTTTGACGGGCACAGTGGTTGCATTTGATGGGCACAGTGGCTGCGTTTGCTGTTTGACGGGCACAGTGGTTGCGTTTGCTGGGTGCAGTGGCTGCGTTTGCTGTTTGACGGGCACAGTGGTTGCGTTTGCTGGGTGCAGTGGCTGCGTTTGACGGGCACAGTGGCTGCGTTTGATGGGCACAGTGGCTGCGTTTGCTGGGTGCAGTGGCTGCGTTTGCTGTTTGATGGGCACGGTGGCTGCGTTTGCTGGGTGCAGTGGCTGCGTTTGACGGGCACAGTGGCTGCGTTTGATGGGTGCAGTGGTTGCGTTTGCTGTTTAATGGGCACAGTGGCTGTGTTTGACGGGCACAGTGGTTGCGTTTGCTGGGTGCAGTGGCTGCATTTGACGGGCACAGTGGTTGCGTTTGCTGGGTGCAGTGGCTGTGTTTGACGGGCACAGTGGCTGCGTTTGACGGGCACAGTGGCTGCGTTTGATGGGCACAGTGGCTGCGTTTGCTGTTTAATGGGCACAGTGACTGTGTTTGACGGGCACAATGGCTGCGTTTGATGGGCACAGTGGCTGCGTTTGCTGTTTAATGGGCACTGTGGCTGTGTTTGACGGGCACAGTGGTTGCGTTTGCTGGGTGCAGTGGCTGTGTTTGATGGGCACAGTGGTTGCATTTGCTGGGTGCAGTGGCTGTGTTTGACGGGCACAGTGGCTGCGTTTGACGAGCACACTGGCTGCGTTTTATGGGCACAGTGGCTGCGTTTGACTGGCACAGTGGTTGCGTTTGACGGGCACAGTGGTTGCATTTGATGGGCACAGTGGCTGCGTTTGCTGTTTGACGGGCACAGTGGTTGCGTTTGCTGGGTGCAGTGGCTGCGTTTGCTGTTTGACGGGCACAGTGGTTGCGTTTGCTGGGTGCAGTGGCTGCGTTTGACGGGCACAGTGGTTGCGTTTGCTGGGTGCAGTGGCTGCGTTTGACGGGCACAGTGGCTGCGTTTGATGGGCACAGTGGCTGCGTTTGCTGGGCACAGTGGCTGCGTTTGCTGTTTGATGGGCACAGTGGCTGCGTTTGCTGGGTGCAGTGGCTGCGTTTGACGGGCACAGTGGCTGCGTTTGATGGGTGCAGTGGTTGCGTTTGCTGTTTAATGGGCATAGTGGCTGTGTTTGACGGGCACAGTGGTTGCGTTTGCTGGGTGCAGTGGCTGCATTTGACGGGCACAGTGGTTGCGTTTGCTGGGTGCAGTGGCTGTGTTTGACGGGCACAGTGGCTGCGTTTGACGGGCACAGTGGCTGCGTTTGATGGGCACAGTGGCTGCGTTTGCTGTTTAATGGGCACAGTGACTGTGTTTGACGGGCACAATGGCTGCGTTTGATGGGCACAGTGGCTGCGTTTGCTGTTTAATGGGCACAGTGGCTGTGTTTGACGGGCACAGTGGTTGCGTTTGCTGGGTGCAGTGGCTGCGTTTGACGGGCACATTGGTTGCGTTTGCTGGGTGCAGTGACTGTGTTTGACGGGCACAGTGGCTGCGTTTGACGGGCACAGTGGCTGCGTTTGATGGGCACAGTGGCTGCGTTTGCTGTTTGACGGGCACAGTGGCTGCGTTTGCTGGGTGCAGTGGCTGCGTTTGACGGGCACAGTGGCTGCGTTTGCTGGGTGCAGTGACTGCGTTTGACGGGCACAGTGGCTGCGTTTGATGGGTGCAGTGGCTGCGTTTGCTGTTTAATGGGCACTGTGGCTGTGTTTGACGGGCACAGTGGTTGCGTTTGCTGGGTGCAGTGGCTGTGTTTGATGGGCACAGTGGTTGCATTTGCTGGGTGCAGTGGCTGTGTTTGACGGGCACAGTGGCTGCGTTTGACGAGCACAGTGGCTGCGTTTTATGGGCACAGTGGCTGCGTTTGCTGTTTGACGGGCACAGTGGCTGCATTTGCTGGGTGCAGTGGCTGCGTTTGATGGGTGCAGTGGCTGCGTTTGCTGTTTAATGGGCACAGTGGCTGTGTTTGACCGGCACAGTGGTTGCGTTTTCCGGGCGCAGTGGCTGTGTTTGACGGGCACAGTGGCTGCGTTTGATGGGCACAGTGGCTGCGTTTGATGGGCACAGTGGCTGCGTTTGCTGTTTGATGGGCACAGTGGCTGCATTTGCTGGGTGCAGTGGCTGCGTTTGACGGTCACAGTGGCTGCGTTTGAGGGGTGCAGTGGCTGTGTTTGCTGTTTAATGGACACAGTGGCTGTGTTTGATGGGCACAGTGGTTGCGTTTGCTGGGTGCAGTGGCTGTGTTTGACGGGCACAGTGGTTGCGTTTGCTGGGTGCAGTGGCTGCGTTTGACGGGCACAGTGAGGCCGCATATTTGATGGCAGAACAATGTACAATACTGTACTTGGACTCAGTGCTATGCACGGGGGCCCACCCCCCTTCAGTAGAACAGGCTAGGGGCGTGGGCGGGGCTGGAGGCGGTGCAGCTCTATATTTTCTCTCGACCTTGGTCCCAATAATATACTGTACACACAGTGCTATGCACGGGGCCCGCCCCCCTTCTCCAGAGCAAGCTAGGGGCGTGTTGGGGGCGGGGCTGGAGGCATTGCTGCCGACGATGTTAAGCAACGCCTCCGCCCGCCCGCTCGAGTCTAGAATTTTCACGGACTAAAACGAGCGTCTGCGCATGCGCGGTATAGGTGCAGTCGAGCCCGCCATCAGCTGTGTTTTTGACGTAGCTGCACCGGAAGTGACGCGGTGAGACCCTGCATAGGTCGAGACTTTTTTTACATCACCGCCATTGGGCATAATATTACTGCAAATGTGTAAGAGAGATTGGGGTAAATGGCGCTGCCTTGTAATCTGGAGAATTCTATCTCGCTTCTGTAAAGAGATGTGTGTTGGATATGTATTCCCTCCCCCGGTCCACCTTGTAGACCCCTCTGGGATATTGTGTGGTGGGGATAATGCTGTGTATGATTACGTACTTATATTACCAGTTTCTGTACTGGTTTATTGTTATAATCCTTGATTTATAAATGATTCCTCACTTGCTGGGTGTCCTGTGATGGATGTAGCTGATGTGCTTGTGTGTTAATAAAGTTGTATTTCCTTATTACATTATCCTCTACTTCTACTGTACCAGTGTATATATTACTTAATTAGGTGTGTACTTTATCACATCTATTACACATAAACATACTTTGATTGAATGTTAAAACAAAATGTGACAGTATTACTGAGTGAAAAAACAAAATTGTGAATCAAGGACATACCTTTTATACTTTTTTTGTTACTTTGCTTGGATCTCAATGTCATATTTCTTAATTATTTCCTGGAGGCCTTGTTCCTTATCCTTATATTCCTGTGTGGTTGAGAAGGGGGCCAAAGAGTTTTTGAGTTCAACAATATTTGCCTCTATGCCTTTTAGGCCTCGTACACACGGCCGAGATTCTCGTTGAAAAAAACATGTCGTTTTTTTCGACGAGATTCTTGGACAAGAAACTTGTCCCGGCCGAGTGTACACACGCTCGTTTCAAAGAACCCGCGGTTCTTTGAAAGGAGTGTACGCGGTGATGTCATCGACTACGTCGAGCATGCACTCGTCACATTCGATGCCGTCGCCGCCATCTTGGTATACCCTACGTATGCCTAGGAAGCTACCGCGCATGCGTCGAATTCATTTCGAACATGCGCAGGCTTCCGGGAGGACAGGTAAGTGTACACACACTCACTTTTCTCGTCGAGAAACATGCCGAGGAGAATCTCGACGAGAAAATAGAGAGCAGGTTCTCTATTTTCTCGTCGAGGTTTCTTGTCGGTTTTCTCGACGAGAAACCCGATAGCAGCGTACACACGACCGATTTACTCGGCAAGACCTCTCTGCCAGCAAGTTTCTTGCTGGTTCTTGCCGAGAAAATCGGTCGTGTGTACGAGGCCTTAGTTTGAATTGCCTCCTCTTAATAATAGTATGTAACAGATTGTTCTCATTTTGGTTGAAGAATTTGAACCAACTTTCCATTAAGGTAGGTTCATTCAGATGGTCATTGGGGTGTATGTCCCATCTTAATCTTCTTGGTGTCATATTGTCCTTGGCGTACATCTCCAGTGTTGTTATATCCCACCATACTCGTAGTTGCTTCTCCAAGGTATGCCTAAGTTGTTTCAACAGCCCATCCATACTTTGTTTATGAGCCACCTGCTCCTGGCTAAAAACTCCATCTACATTTATATTTCTCTTTCCCATATATCCAAAAATGTCAATTGCTGCAGATGTAAAGTCACACTCTAGGGTGTGCTGGATGATATATTTGTGGTGATAATCCGCGCTAATTGGACTCTGTTAGGCTGCTGCCCCCCCTTTTTTTATGTAATCAGTCGCAGGACTGGTTGCTGTTGTAAATGTGTGAGAGAGATTGGGGTAAATGGCGCTGCCTTGTAATCTGGAGAATTCTATCTCCCTTCTGTAAAGAGATGTGTGTTGGATATGTATTCCCTCCCCCGGTCCACCTTGTAGACCCCTCTGGGATATTGTGTGGTGGGCAGTGGCGGCTGGTGCTCAAAATTTTTGGGGGGGCGCAAACAAACTGAAAAAAAAAAAATCAATTGCCGCCACTGTGCCCATTAAACGCAGCCACTGTGCCCAAACGCCACCAGTTTGCCCCCTCAAATACAGCCAGTTTGTTTCCATATACAGCCAGTGTGCCCCCATATATATATAACCAGTGTGCCCCCATATATACAGCCAGTGTGCCCCCATATACAGCCAGTGTGCCCCCATATACAGTCAGTGTGCCCCCATATACAGCCAGTGTGCCCCCATATATATATAGCCAGTGTGCCCCCATATACAGCCAGTGTGTCCCCATATATATAGCCAGTGTGCCCCCATATACAGCCAGTTTGTCCCCATATACAGCCAGTTCCCCCCAAATGCAGCCAGTTTGTCCCCCATATACAGCCAGTTCCCCCCAAATGCAGCCAGGTTGTCCCCCATATACAGCCAGTTCCCACCAAATGCAGCCAGCGTGTCCCCCATATACAGCCAGTTCCCCCCAAATGCAGCCAGTTTGTCCCCCATATACAGCCAGTTCCCCCAAATGCAGCCAGCGTGTCCCCCATATACAGCCAGTTCCCCCCATATTCAGCCAGTTTGTCCCCCATATACAGCCAGTTCCCCCCATATTCAGCCAGTTTGTCCCCCATATTCAGCCAGTTCCCCCCATATTCAGCCAGTTTGTCCCCCATATTCAGCCAGTTTGTCCCCCATATTCAGCCAGTTTGTCCCCCATATTCAGCCAGTTCCCCCTATATTCAGCCAGTTTGTCCCCCGTATTCAGCCAGTTCCCCCAAATGCAGCCAGTTTGTGCCCCATATTCAGCCAGTTTGTCCCCCATATTCAGCCAGTTTGTCCCCCAAATGCAGCCTGTTCCCCCCCCAGCCCTGCACTTACCTTCCTCGGTCTGCGCCGTCCTCGATGTGTTCTCCCGCCCTCGATGTCGCTTCAGCCAATCAGGTTACTGGTAACCAGATCCGGTGAACCTGATTGGCTGAAACCTCCACACAGTCTTCTCCCAGGAACGCACCCCTGTGCGTACCTGGGAGGAGTTTTTGGAAGCCGAATACAGCGTGAGAGCTGTATTCGGAAAGCCTATCAGAGCCGCTGGCTCTGATAGGCACTTCCAAGTTACACCCACCGCCGGCCGCCGCTCTAATTCATATGGCCGGCGCTCACCAGGAGGCCGGCCATATGTATAGTGGGCAGCGCGGCAGCGGTGACAATACACAGATTCATGCAATGCATGAATCTGTGTATTGTCTTTCAGTGGCGGTGTGGGAGCGAGAGGGGGTGGCGCTCCGGCGCCCTCTATGGATGCACCGCCACTGGTGGTGGAGATAATGCTGTGTATGATTACGTACTTATAATACCAGTTTCTGTACTGGTTTATTGTTATAATCCTTGATTTATAAATGATTCCTCACTTGCTGGGTGTCCTGTGATGGATGAAGCTGATGTGCTTGTGTGTTAATAAAGTTGTATTTCCTTATTACATTATCCTCTACTTCTACTGTACCAGTGTATATATTACTTAATTAGGTGTGTACATCTATTACACATAAACATACTGTGATTGAAAGTTAAAACAAAATGTGACAGTATTACTGAGTGAAAAAACTAAATTGTGAATCCAGTGATTAATTAGTGAGTTATATCTGTTACGTGCAAAATACCTATATCCTAATCCATAAAGTATGCCCCTTTACTCAATATAAACCTTTTGCCAATGACATATGTAGCGGGTATATGCTTTTCTATTAAGTTTGAATTTGGTGGGGGATCTGTAATGTATGGTTCCCTGGGGCCCAGCGGGTGGCGCTGTCATTGGGCCCGGGGTTGAGCCATCATTGCAGTGCCGTACCCTTTTTGGCCTCTCGCAGCATGAGTACAGCGGGGTAGGGGCTCCGCTGGGCTTGCTGGGGGAGGGTATAAAGTAGGGTGACCAGACATCCCCAGTTTCAGGGGATAGTCCCCGGATTGAGGACACTGTCCCCGGACCAAGTCTGTCCCCAGTTTTGTCCCCGGGTTGGATTTGAACAGGGGCTGGGGCAATTTCAAAGACAGTCAGTGCAGAATAAAAAAAAAAAATCTGAATTACACACTCCTGCTCCGCCACTCCTACTAGCTTAGGGAGGTGTATTTTTTTTGTCCATTATCTGTGCCCCTTTCTGATGATCATGTGCTGTTCAGAGCGGAGGGAATATTTCTTCAGTTTCGGGCGCCCATTCCGCTACCGCTTACATGTTCTTCTGCCTTGGCTCAAGACCCGGCCAGCCGCCTGCCTGCTTATCTCCTTGCCTTCCCTGGCGGAGTGATCTTCCCAGTAGTAGCCGGGGCCTGGAGAGTCATGCCGTGTACACACGATCGGTTTGACCGATGAAAACAGTCCGATGGACTTTTCTCATCGGACAAACCGATCGTGTATGGGCCCCATCTGTCATTTTTCCATTGGTGAGAAAAAATAGAACGTGTTTTAAATTTATCCGATGGGAAAAAAAACGATAGCAAATTACGATCGTCTGTGTGGAACTCCATCGGACAAAAAACCCACGCATGCTCAGAATCAAGTCGAAGCATGCTCAGAAGCATTGAACTTAATTTTTCTCGGCTTTTTGGAGTGTTTTACGTCACGGCGTTTGGGACAGTCGGATTTTTGACTGATGGTGTGTAGGCAAGACTGATGGAAATCAGCTTCATCGGATTTCCGATGGAAAAATCCATCGGATTAGAATCCATAGGAAATCCGATCATGTGTACAGGGCTTAAGACTTGACAGGCTGCGAGGCGGGCGGCGACGAGAAAAGAGTCGCTGATTGCCGCCATTATTAGTAAAAAAATAAAAAATATGTCCCCGGATTTCATTTTACAAATCTGGTCACCTTAGTATAAAGGGGTCGGCCATTTTGTGTCACGGGTTGTTGAGTCCCAGGCACCTTTAGCCTGAGGGCTGTGGTTCGTGGTCGGTGTCCAGGCGGCCTAGGCCTGGACACCTGGAGCTCGTGTTCCATCCCGGGCACCTTCAGCTTGGGGTGAGGTACTAGGATGGAGGTCTGGAGCCCGGTGTCCTTCGCTGGGTTCTGCGGGGCAAGGATTTCCTAGGGGACCCCGGGAGTGGGTACCCGAATCCAGAGGCGTATGGGACCGGAGGGGGTACTCACCTGAAGACATGGTGCAGCAGATTGCCGGTGCCGGGTGAGCCTCCGGAGACCGCCTGGAGGGATGTTTTCCCCTGACAAGGGACCAAAAGCCACTATCGGGAAGGATAGAGGAAAGTAAGTTGTGCCTGGGCCTACTCGAATCCACACCCCCCTGTCTGTTCTGTTCGTTGAGGGAGTCCAACTGATTGTGTTTCACTTTGATGTAAGAAGAATAAAGGAGTGTTGGACTTTTGATGGTGTGGGGCTCATTTTACTGGCAGACACTGTTCAAGAGAGGAGGTGGAGGTTCCAAGGACAGAGCACCGACCCGGAGGTAAAGAAACTTTGCTTGCACCTCACAAATCTCTGTGGTGGAGGCTTGGCGTGGTGACCCCGCACTCTCTCTTCCGGAGCAACCCCTAGACACTCAGAAGAACGAAGCCAGGGAAGTAGAGAGTGGAGGCCGCTACACATAAATGATCCACTTTAAAAACACAGTAAATTCCAGTTATAGTCCCTGGTCACTGCCCCAGGTGGGAGCTGCCAGATGTCCAAAGATAGCCAAACAAAATGTATAGTTCACACTAGATAATGCACTGCATTCTAGTTATAGTTCCTGGTCACTGCCCCAGGTGGGAGCTGCCAAATAACTAGTTTATTCCCTTGTATGTTAACCCATTAACTCAACTACTGAAAGTGTACACAATGGTCATATAATGGTCAGCCACTTTGATGGTAAGGATTAATACCCCTATATTTCCTCAGTCCAAGTGACTGTACAAAAATAAAGAGAAATGAAATAAGTGACACAGCTGAAATTCATGGAAAGTTCAAGTGTCCTTCATGCGTTATTCAGTGACTTTGGTGATTATATATTGCCAAGAAGAATCCTCCAAGTTGCAGGTAGAGAAAGGGGTGACTTTTGGTGGTCCCCACTCACCAGATTGACGTACCCCTGCAGGGGTCACAGGCTCATCGGCAGTGGCGGCCCGTCCATAGGGGGCGCCCGGGCGCCGCCCCCCCTCCTGTGGTCACCAAAAAATAAAAAAATGAAAAAAAAATAAAAAAACGGGGCCTTTAAGAGTTTTTTGTTTTTTTTTAATGTCTTTTTTTCACACATGGTGGCGCGACCATAGTGGGCGCAGAAGCGCCGCTACCGCTCGCTTCTGCGCCCGGCCGTCACTCACAACAATACATAGGTTCATGCATTGCATGAACCTATATATTGCTGCCGCCCACTATTCAGATGGCCGGCCCCTTGAGCGCCGGCCATCTGAATCACAGCGTCTGATTGGCCTTTAGAAGTGCCTATCAGAGCCAGCAGGCTCTGATAGGCTTCCCGACTACAGCCTGAGGGCTGTAATCGGCTTCTAAATATCTAATGAGAGGACACACAGGGGTGCGTTCCCTGGCCAATCAGGTTCACCGGGTCTGGTTACCGGTAACCTGATTGGCTGAAGTGACATCGAGGGCGGGAGAAGACATCGAGGACGGAAGAAGGACGGCGCTGACTCGGGGAAGGTAAGTGCAGGGCTGGGGGGACAAACTGGCTGTATATGGGGGAGAAACTGGCTGTATATGGGGGAGAAACTGGCTGTATATGGGGGAGAAACTGGCTGTATTATGGGGGACAAACTGGCTGTAATATGGGGGACAAACTGGCTGCATATTGGGGAGAAACTAGCTGTATTATGGGGGAGAAACTGGCTGTATTATGGGGGAGAAACTGGCTGTATTATGGGGGAGAAACTGGCTGCATATGGGGGAGAAACTGGCTGCATATGGGGGAGAAACTGGCTGTATTATGGGGGAGAAAATAGCTGCATATGGGGGAGAAACTGGCTGTATTATGGGGGAGAAACTGGCTGCATATGGGGGAGAAACTGGCTGTATTATGGGGGAGAAACTGGCTGCATATGGGGGAGAAACTGTCTGTATTATGGGGGAGAAACTGGCTGTATTATGGGGGAGAAACTGGCTGCATATGGGGGAGAAACTGGCTGTATTATGGGGGACAAACCGGCTGTATTATGGGGGAGAAACTGGCTGTATTATGGGGGAGAAACTGGCTGTATTATGGGGGAGAAACTGGCTGCATATGGGGGAGAAACTAGCTGTATTATGGGGGAGAAACTGGCTGCATATGGGGGACAAACTGGCTGCATTATGGGGGAGAAACTGGCTGCATATGGGGGAGAAACTGGCTGTATTATGGGGGAGAAACTGGCTGCATATGGGGGAGAAACTGGCTGCATATGGGGGAGAAACTGGCTGTATTATGGGGGAGAAACTGGCTGCATATGGGGGACAAACTGGCTGTATTATGGGGGAGAAACTGGCTGCATATGGGGGCAAACTGGCTGTATTATGGGGGAGAAACTGGCTGCATATGGGGGAGAAACTGGCTGCATTATGGGGGAGAAACTGGCTGTATTATGGGGGAGAAACTGGCTGTATTATGGGGGAGAAACTGGCTGCATTATGGGGGAGAAACTGGCTGCATATGGGGGAGAAACTGGCTGCATATGGGGGAGAAACTGGCTGTATTATGGGGGAGAAACTGGCTGTATTGTGGGGGAGAAACTGGCTGCATATGGGGGAGAAACTGGCTGCATATGGGGGGGGGGGGAACTGGCTGCATTTGGGGACAAACTAGTGACGTTTGGGCACAGTGGCTGCATTTAATGGGCACAGTGGCGGCAATTGATGATTTTTTTTTTTTTCAGTTTGTTTGCGCCCGCCCAAAAAATTTGAGCACCAGCCGCCACTGCTCATCGGGTATCCCCAGCAATGTATCCTCTGCTCCTTGTGTTCCACGTCTGCTCACTCCTCCTCCACCTTTCAGATCCTCAGAAATGAACCACAAACATGGCTTCCATAGCGTAAAATCGCTTTTTATTAAAAATTGATTAAAAAATATATATATACCATAAAAATAAACAAAAGATAGGTCCTATGAACCTTCCTAGGTTCCCTCCCTTTTGGTTCAAAAAACCGCCAGGTGTCAGGCTAGACTATCTGCAAACAGTGTACCAAGTACAGACAGGTCCCTTGGAAGTCACATCAGCAAGTACTGAGAGCTTCGGCTTCGGCGTGTGCTCCACCGCTCAAGCCTCGCTAACCGGACGTGACGTGGACGTATTGTCGTTATCAAAGGTGATAACCTCCCTTCGTGTCCAACGTCTATAAGCAAGCACTAGCACCTTAACTCCGCCCCTTCAGGGCGTGTCTGCCTTGTCCAATTTACTATGTGTGGATTGTATGCCCGCTCCCGAGTGTGTTATGCCCGCTCCATCTAGTGGTGGATTCGCAGTTAGTTTTGCTATGCTATTGCTTGCTTATATTGATTGTTTCCAGAGTGCTGTTATTTCATCTATTTTCATTATTAAAACAGAGTACATTAGGTTAACATCTTATACCATACATATGTGATCTTTGCTGTGCTAATTATATACATGTTTTATACTAGAGCCAAAAATTTAGGTTTTCTTCGTCCCTGCCATATTTTCCCGATATCCCTATTGCAGGGCTCGACAATCCCCGGGCGCCAGGTCGCCATTGCGACTAGAATTAGCGACCTGGCGCCTGGGGCAGCACAGCTGGGGTATCCTGTGTCTCCGTGAAACCCCCCCCGCGCCGCGCAATCGCGATCGCGTCAGGCCGGCCGGTAATTGAGGCCGCGGCTTTGCGGCCTTCTGCAGGCCTATGCTTCTCTGTAGGCCTATGCTTCCTTCTGTGATCAGGCGCCATCTTGTGGTGGAAGTTGGTATGACATACAACCAGCAATGCTAATGGAGCTTCCCATGTCTGTTTCCACTGCCCCATCTCCTTCCCTCTATTTACAACCCCCAAACATTATATATATTTTTTATTCTAACACCCTAGAGAATAAAATGGCGGTCATTTCAATACTTTCTGTCACACCGTATTTGGGCAGCGGTCTTACAAGCGCACTTTTTTGGGAAAAAATACACTTTTTTTTTTTAATTAACGGTAAAGTTAGCCCAATTTTTTTTTTATATTGTGAAAGATAATGTTACACTGAGTAAATTGATACCCAACATGTCACGCTTAAAAATTGCATCCGCTCATAGAATGGTGACAAACTTTTACCCTTTAAATCTCCATAGGCGACGTTTACAAAATTCTACAAGTTGCATGTTTTGAGTTACAGAGGAGGTCTAGGGCTAGAATTATTGCTCTCGATCTACCAATCGCGGCGATACCTCACGTGTGGTTTTAACACCGCTTTCATATGCGGGCGCTACTCATGTATGCGTTCGCTTCTGCGCGCAAGCTCGGCGGTACGGTGCGCGTTCCTGGCTCATAACTTTTTTAGCTGGCTCCTAGATTCCAAGCAAATTTGTCAAGCCCTGCCCTATTGGATCTTTTCCCATTACTAGTCTAATTGATTTTACATTATCTTTATATGATTCCATAGATACAGGTATGGATCCCCCCTCTATCATCATATTATGTTGTTACTGTACTTATAATCATCCTACATGTGTACTTATCCCCGTAAATAGTCCCACCTGTTGTGTGTGGACTTGTAGTCTATTTATTGGAGTATGTTGCTATTATACTCCCGACTCCCTGTTTTGCCTACCACCCCATACTGATCCCTCCCCCCGTCCCTTATGTCATTTGGGGATCAACTTGGGTGGAGTGTTTTAATCACCAGGGATGGGCTATTTTGATATCCTCTCTTGTGTTTTACAGTGAGTATTGTTTCCCCCAATATCAGGATGTGCTGAACTTTATACATTTGTTGTTTCCACAGGTATTCATCTGGTATGTTAATAATTATATGCCTTTCTATTTATAGGCTGGATGGGTCACCCTTTCCCCAGGTGCCAAAATTTAGCACATTGGTTGAATCCCAAAAAAGGGAATAATTAGAAGGAAAAAATAGAAAAAAAATAGAAAAAAATTGAAATTAGAGAGAAAGCAGTTGAGGTTGATATCTAGGTTGAGGCCCTTGGGGGCAAGGGACCCCAACCTATGTATCCACCTAGTTTCATTTAGGGATACTTGGATTAACTTATTTCCACCCCTCCAATGATCCTTTATAATATCTATTCCGTAAAAGACCATTCCAGATGGATCTCTTTTATGTACCTCATCGAAGTGTCTCGACTAGTGATGAGCCGAACACCCCCGGGTTCGGTTCGCACCAGAACCCGCGAACGGACCGAAAGTTCGAACGAACATTAGAACCCTATTAAATACAATGGATGCGAACGTTCGAATTCTAAAGTGCTAATTATAACAACTATTATGCATGTTATTGTCCTAAAAAGGGTTTGGGAACCCGGGTTCTGCACCAGGGGACATGTATCAATGCAAAAAGAAGTTTTAAAAACGGTCGTTTTTCGGGAGCAGTCATTTTAATGATGCATAAAGTGAAAAAAAAAAAGTCAAATATTCCTTTAAATATCGTACCTGGGGGGTGTCTAAAGTATGCCTGTGAAGTGCCACGTGTTTCCCGTGTTTAGAACTGTCCCTGCACAAAATGACACTTCTAAAGGAAAAAAAAGCCATTTAAAACTGCTTGCGGCTTTAATGTAATGTCTGGTCCCGGTAATATGGATGAAATTCTTTAAGAAAAATGGCATAGCTACCCCATGACCCCCCCCCCCCCTACCCCAGCCCATTACCAGCCCCTTTGGGTCTTGTATGGATATTAAGGGGAACCCCGCACATAAAATAAAAAAGGCCCTATATACTCTGAACAGCCCTATACAGGCGGTGCATACAAGACAGGGACTGTAGGTTTGTTCTTATGTAGAATCTGTTTGTAATTTTGAACAGGTACATTGTTGAAGTGTAGCTCCAGACCAAAAATCTATTTTTAAACTTTTTGGAAAACATAGGTAAGGGTTATCACCCCTGTAACATTTGTTTTGCTGTCTGTGCCCCTGTTCAGAACATTTCACCTCACTTTCCGTCCCAATGACAACTGTTTTTGAAATGTGGTGTTTTTCTTGAAACAAGGATTGCTGATAAAGCATCAGTACAGAGGAGACACCTTTCTCCCATATTTATTCTTACAGGAGAGAATTTTCCTTCCTAGTGGTAGATTTCCTCTCACTTCCTGTTGTCTTCTTGCGTTTGCAAGTAGGAGTCGTTTGTAAGTTGGATGTTTGAAAGTAGGGACCTGCCGTATATACTCTGCAGAAATAGGCCCCTTAGTTGTTGGTGTTGGCACAACACTGTAAGCACTCACAGTTACTCTTGGTTGGTGCTGGAACGCCCTGCTGTCAACTATTATATCAGGAATTTTAATTACATATAATTGTTGAACAGTGGTAGTAAAAATTGGGCCTTTGATGGTGGTGCTGGTGCCACAACACTGTAAGCCCTGACAGTTACTCTTGGTGGGTGCAGCAATGGGCCCTGCTGTGAATTATTAGATCAAGAATTGTAATTACATGCCCCTGTTGAACAGGGGCTGAAAAATTGGGCCTTAGGCACTGGTGGCACAACACTGCAACCCCTCACAGATACTGTACTTGGAGCACAGCAATGAGCCCTGTTGCAAAGTATTGCTTCAAAAATTGTAATTACACGCCCCTGTTAAACAGGGGCTGAAAAATTGGGCGTTAGGCACTGGTGGCGGCACCCATAAACAAAAATGATCTTCCAAGCTATCATCATCAATCGTATCATTGAGGACTCGGAGGAGGAGGATAGCCAGTCAACATAACAGCACAGGCACTCAGCATCAGCATCAGTCTTGAAGGGATGTGACATGTTAAAATCAATTAGTCTGTTATATCAGCATCAGGTGTGTGGTAGCTGGTGGTGATCCAAGACTGGTTCATCTTGATGAAAGTCAGTCGATCAACCGAGTCGGTGGACAGGCGCACCCTGTGATCCGTGACAAATCCTCCAGCAGCACTGAATGTGCGTTCCGAAAGAACGCTGGATGCAGGACAGGCCAGTAGCTCAATTGCATACTGTGCAAGCTCTGGCCAGTGATCCATCCTCAAGACCCAGTAAGCCAGAGGATTTTCGGTGGGGAAGGTGTCCAAGTCTGACCTTGCCCCTAGATATTCCTGCACCATGTTTATCAGACGCTGGCGATGGTTGCTGGAACCGATCATACTTTGGGGCTGCGGACTAAAGAATTGTCTGAACGCATCGGTCAGACGGCCACCTTCCCCACCGCTCCTTCTTTGACTGGCCGAAGCCTCAGCAACTCGTTGTCCAGGACCAGGAGTTTGCAACCTCCCAGTCTCTGGGAACGCGTTGCACAGACCTTTCTGCAAGGCCTCCCGGAGTTGTCTCATCCTCTGCTCCCTCTGCGACGGTAACATAAGGTCCGCAACCTTACCCTTGTACCGTGGATCAAGGAGAGTGGCCAGCCAGTAATGGTCCCTCTCCTTGATCCGAAGAATACGAGGATCCTTCCGCAGACTTTGCAGGATCAGGGAGGCCATGCAGCGTAGGTTTGCTGAGGCATTCGCTCCGGAGTCCTCTGGGTCACTAAGGACGACATGATCCGCAGCCACCTCCTCCCAGCCACGTACAAGTCCACTGGTTTCTTGGGACTGTAAATCATCCCTAAAAGACTGCTGCTGATGATGCTGAGTGCCAGCCTCCACCTCCATGCTGACACAATCCTCCTCCTCCTCCTCCTCCTCCTCTTCCTGTGCGATGGGTGGGACAGAAGGAACACTGTCTGGGTAAAGGGGGCCTTGAGAGGCAAGGAAGTCCTCCTCTTCCTGCCTCTGTTCTGCCTCAAGTGCCCTGTCCATTATTCCACGCAGCGTGTGCTCCAACAGGTGGACAAGAGGTACAGTGTCACTGATGCATGCACTGTCACTGCTCACCATCCTCGTGGCCTCCTCAAATGGTGCCAGGACAGTGCATGCATCCCTGATCATGCCCCACTGGCGTGGAGAAAAAAAACCAAGCTCCCCTGACCCTGTCCTGGTGCCGTAGTCGCACAGGTACTCATTGATGGCCCTCTGCTGCGTGTGCAGCCGCTGCAGCATGGCCAACGTTGAGTTCCACCTGGTGGGCATGTCACATATAAGGCGGTTCTTGGGCAGGTTCAACTCCTTTTGCAGCTCAGCCAGGCGAGCACTGGCATTATAAGATCTGCGGAAATGCACACAGACTTTCCTGGCCTGCCTCAGGACATCCTGTAAGCCCGGGTACCTGCCCAAGAAGCGCTGCACCACCAGGTTAAGGACGTGAGCCACACAGGGCACATGGGTCAGTTGTCCCTGTCGGAGGGCGGAGAGGAGGTTGGTGCCATTGTCGCAAACCACCATTCCTGGCTTAAGCTGGCGTGGCGTCAACCACCTCTCGGCCTGGCCCTGCAGAGCAGACAGGACCTCTGCCCCAGTGTGGCTTCTGTCCCCCAAACACACCAGCGCAAGCACGGCATGGCATCTTTTTGCCTGCGTACTTGCGTAGCCCCGTGAACGGCTACGGAGCACCGCTGGTTCATAGGACAAACCACAGGAAGAGGCCATGGAGGAAGAAGAGGAGGGGGTGGAGGAGAGAGGTGTGTCACAACCAGTAGTAGCATTTTGGAGGCGTGGCGGTGGGACAACCTCCAACACTACTGCACCTTGTCCTGAATCCTTCCCAGCTGCCAAAAGAGTGACCCAATGGGCCGTGAAAGAAAGGTAACGTCCCTGTCCATGCCTGCTGGACCATGAGTCAGCGGTAATATGCACCTTACCGCTGACCGCCCTGTCCAGCGAGGCCAAGACATTGCCTTCCACATGCCGGTAGAGAGCCGGAATAGCCTTCCGTGAGAAAAAGTGGCGTTTGGGAACCTGCCACTGAGGAACCGCACATTGCACAAACTCACGGAAGGGGGCCGAGTCTACCAACTGAAAAGGCAGCAGTTGAAGCGCTAGCAATTTAGCCAAGCTAGCATTCAACCGCTGGGCATGTGGATGGCTGGGAGTGAACTTCTTTCGACGGTCCAGCAGCTGGGGCAGGGAAATTTGCCTGCTAGAATCGGACGTCGGTGTACTGCTAGCAGAGTGGGCGCAAGTACTTGGCTGTGACACACCTAATTCTACACCTTCATTCCTCTCAGTGCATGTTTCAGAGAGGACTGAAGTTATAGTGGGGTTGGAGATCCCAGCTGATGCGGTGCAAGGAGAGGTCCGCTTTGTTCTTTGGTGTGGGTCTTTGAGGTAGGCTTGCCAACGAGCTGCATGGCAGGTCAACATATGTCTGGTCAGGCATGTGGTACCCAAGCGGCTGATGTTTTGGCCACGCGATATACGCTTGAGACATATGTTGCAAACAGCAGCTGTGCGATCTGATGCACTAGCCTCAAAAAAGGCCCACACCAAAGAACTTTTTGAATGACGGGCAGAGGCAGCGCCCTGCACAGGCGGAGCTCTGCGGTGTGATTCCGTCGGTGTACTGCCCTTACGCTGGCCACCAAAGGGCATCCTGCCTCGTTGGAGATGTGCCTCCTCCTCATCCTCCTCCTCCTCCTCTCTCCTATTAGGCACCCACGTGGAGTCAGTGACCTCATCATCCCCTCCCTCCTCATCACTGGAGCCAATCTGGCAGTATGCTGCAGCTGCTGGAACATGACTGCCAGATTGGTGTCCTTCTTGAGCATCCCCTCTGTCTGCTCTCACGCTACTGCCTTCCTCTAGCTGGGTTTCATCATCAGACCCTTCGAAACGCTGGGCATCCTCCTGGAGCATGTACCCAACACTGTGCTGAAACAGTTCGGGGGACTCCTCAGGAGGAGGACATGGTGGGTCTAGGGAAGGAGTGACTGATGATTTGTCTGACATTGATACCAGGGAAGACGACGCTTTGGCAGCTGCTTTTCCAGTACCCTGAGCCTGGGTGAGAGAGGATGAGGAGGAGGAGGAGGGCTTGGTCATCCACTCTACCAAGTCTTCGGCATGATGTGGCTCAACATGTCCAGCTGCCGAAAAGAAGGACAAGCGTGTCCCATGGCCATGTGCTGATGACAATGCACCGCGTCCACGACCAGCACTGTTGCCCCCAGACACAGAGCCTGCTTGCCCTCTTTTATTGCCTCCTGACTGTCTGCCTCTCCTTGTTTGCCTTCCAGACATTCTAATAGATGGCCTGCAGGGAGATGGGAAAAAAGCAATAAGGGCTACCTTCAGGTGTCCTTCTCTGTCCCTTGAAACAAGGACTTTCACAGTGAAAGAAACTGACACTCTCCCTACCTACAGTTTTCTGTCCCTAGAATAAATGTTTTTTTTAAGCACAATATAGCACAAGGACAATTCACTCACTGTCCTTACAGGTCCCTGGAAACAAGGACTTGCAGAGTGAAAGAAAAAAAACACTCTCCCTACCTACAGTTTTCTGTCCCTAGAAAAAATGTTTTTTTTAATCACAATATAGCACAAGAACAATTCACTCACTGTCCTTACAGGTCCCTGGAAACAAGGACTTGCAGAGTGAAAGAAAAAAAACACTCTCCCTACCTACAGTTTTCTGTCCCTAGAAAAAATGTTTTTTTTTAATCACAATATAGCACAAGGACAATTCACTCACTGTCCTTACAGGTCCCTGGAAACAAGGACTTGCAGAGTGAAAGAAAAAAAACACTCTCCCTACCTACAGTTTTCTGTCCCTAGAAAAAATGTTTTTTTTAATCACAATATAGCACAAGGACAATTCACTCACTGTCCTTACAGGTCCCTGGAAACAAGGACTTGCAGAGTGAAAGAAAAAAAACACTCTCCCTACCTACAGTTTTCTGTCCCTAGAAAAAATGTTACTCTTTCGTCCATGGACCGACACAGCTTCTCTATTGACAAAGTGGGTATTATCCGTTAATTAGGAGTGACTAGGCAGAAAAACTTGTAAAAAGTGTTGCATCACACCTTCTACAGTACCGCCCAGGGGGCGGACCCTCTGGGTATACCCTCTCAGTCTGCACATCGCAGATCAGTTTTTTTCTGTCTAGCAAGGAGTAGGACATGGCTCCCTTCGGGCTCATTGGTCCGGGGAAAAAAGATATATATATTTTTATTTTTTTGCTACATTTGTTGTTTCCTGCGATCTTCGATCAACTGCCGACTGGGTGACAGGCTGGATCCTCGATCCTTGTAGTCTCCCCAGTTTCGGCCATCGAGCGTGTGCCGACCCTAGCTACGCGCTGGGTTTTCCACGACATGCCCGTCGCTCCACGGGTGGCCGGTGAGCCTACGCTCCAGGGCCTGCATCGGACCGCTCAGCTTCGGCTGACCTTACGGCCGAGTCGCAGCAGCCTGGCCGGTGAGCTTACGCTCCAAGGCTTGCATCGGACCGCTCAGCTTCGGCTGACCTTACGGCCGAGTCGCAGCAGCCTGTCCGGTGAGCGTCATGCTCCAGGGCATACATATGATCGTCCCTTCTGGGTCCAATCACAGCATGCCTGGCCAACAGTCACCTTCCGTGCGCGGACGATGATCTGTTTGGAATGTCTTCCAGCAGAATACATGCAGGATAGGTAAGTAAAACTCCCCTGCCTCGGCTGGGTGATTTAGCTGGACATTCCTGGAGAGATCAAGTAAGTGGTTGTGGCCCCTTTCTTTCCTCTCTCCCTGCCTTTCCCTCCTCCCTGGGCTTCTAGCTAAAGGTTGCTGGGTGCTGGGGGTCACCTAGGGGGTCCCACTGGAGCGGGGCTGGCTGTAACTAACATTTAAAAGAAATGTCATTTTTGCTTACCTGTGTTTCTGTGTCTCCATGCTGTCGGCGGCCATTTTGAGGTGGTCCATGCCAAGTTTGGCCTCTTGTAACTGCCTGGCGGCCATCTTCCTGTAGTTCGGCCACACCCACTGGCCCCTATCAGGTGATCGGCGGCCATGTTTGTCCACCCTGTATGCAGATATTGCCGTTCGGCGGCCATCTTTTTTGTGGGCTATGGCTGCCTGACCTCTATCTTCTGTCGGCGGCCATTTTCTTAGAGCCCACATTATCTTCCATACAGACGGTTTTGGCAACCATTTTGCGAGAGCCTCCGGCCTCTAGGGTGCATTACACTGGCGCGAAAATTCACACAGGAAGTGCTGATAAAAGAAGCAGACTGACACAGCAGCAAGGGGACAGCATCACAGGCGCAGCATAGCAGTACCTATCCAGGGTGGTGAGTCCTCTGGGTGACCCAGCATCTCTGCAGCGCAGGAGGGTGGCCTATTGATATCTTGCCTGGAGCCCTGTGAGTGTCAGCGTGTGGTCAGCATGGCATCTGAGCCAGATGTCTTCTCCCCTGAAACACCAGATTTAGCAGCTGGTGTCCCTGAGGTGTCTATGGACGCTATGTCGGCAATCCTAGAGGCGTTTGCTGCCAGGGTGGAAGCAGCACACGGGAATACAGGGGGTAGTAAACGCCCCATCCCCTGCAAGCTTCTGGGGATAATTCTGGTGCAGAACCAGGTCCAGCTATGGCTCGGGGCCCAGATTCTGACGCACCAGAGACTGCAGACCGTGACCGGACAGTGAGAATGACTCAAAGTCCAGGTCAGTACGCGAGACGGCTTTGGTATCTGACCTTATTACTGCAGTGCGGGATATGCTAAAATTGGAAAATACTGCAGAAGCAGCAGAGACTCCGGTCCACTTGGGTTTCATAGACCTGCCCGCACTGCTAAGGTGTTCCCTTGTGTGTCTTTTGATAAACTCTTATACAAGGAATGGGAGAACCCACTGAGGGTCTTTACAGCCCCAAAGAGGTTTGCGGTACGGTACCCCTTTTGAGGAGAGTTTTCTGAAGAAATGGACCTCTCCCCCCTATAGTGGACCCTCCGGTGTCCAGACTTAATAGAGCCACCACAATTCCTGTAGAAGGGGCTCCTGTTTTCTAGGACCCTGTGGATAAGAAGGCTGAAGCACTCGCTTGCTACCTATACTCAGTGGTAGGCTCGGCAGTACGCCCGGCATTGGCGGGGGCCCTAGTGTCTCACACACTTACTGAATGGGCAAGATTGCTACTCCAGGGGTTAAGGAGCGAGATGCTCCTCCTGATGAGATAACATTGGCCGACCTGTTGGTCCAGGGCCTTAGGTTTGTCTGCGAGTCAGACATGAATACTATTCCCCTGCTGTCTAAAACTTCGGTTTATGCAGTAGCAATACGCCACCTGATCTGGCTAAAAGGCTGGTCTGCGGACCAGACTTCCAAGAAAGCCCTGTTGGATCTGCCTTTTAAGGGCGACAGACTTTTTGGGGCTTCTCTGGATGACATCATCAAGGATGCCACAGGAAGTAAAAGCACTTTGCTTCCCCAAATTAGCAAAGGTAAGGGGCCACGCCAAGGGCAAGGGCCCTCCTTTACTGCACACAAGTGGTTTTTTCGTCCCCCTAGGGCGACAGGGAAAAGACCCCAGGCCGATAAAGCGCCTGCCCAAGGACAAAAGCGTCCCTGGTCCCGCATACCCAATAAGCCTGCGGACAAATTTGCGTCCGCATGAAGGTCCACCCCCACCCAGCTCTCGGGTGGGGAGACGTCTTCGCAAATTCGCGACTCAGTGGACAGCACTAATCTCCGACAGGTGTGTTTGCGAAGTAATCTCCTCAGGCTACAAGATAGTTTCTCTCTTGTCCACCGGACAGATTCAACACCTCCAATCTCCAGCTACTACCGACCCGTCGGGAGGCCCTGTATGGGGCGGTCCAGGGTCTACTGGAACGCGGGGTAGTTATTCCAGTTCCAGAACTGGAACGGGGTTTTTACTCAAATCTGTTCATTGTGCCGAAGAAGGAGGGGGTTCGTCCAAGCTTGGATCTCAGAGCCCTCAATTGCTTTGTGAAGGTACAAAGTTTTCGGATGGAGTCGGTTCGATCTGTAGTCACGGCTCTCCATCCGGGGGACTTTCTGGCCTCCTTGGACATCAAGGACGCATACCTGCATGTCCCCATATACTCCAGACACCAGAGGTTTCTGCGATTTGCTATCGGGAAGAACCACTACCAGTTTGTGGCCCTCCCGTTTGGCCTTGCCTCAGCACCCAGGACGTTCACCAAGGTGCTCGCTCCGATTCTGGCACTTCTAAGACAGCGGGGTATCGCTATCACAGGTTACTTGGACGACCTTCTGCTGAAGGGCCCTTCAAGCTCAGAATTAGAGGTAAGCGTGTCCATTACCTGTCAGACTCTTCGAGACTGTGGTTGGATACTAAACACGCAAAAGTCAGTATTGGTGCCCACTCAACGCCTAGTGTACCTGGGGTTGATTCTGGATTCCTCAGAGGCAAAGGTATTCCTCCCTGTGGAGAAGTTGCAGACCCTCCGGGCTGCAGTACGGCAGCTGACTTCCAGGAATTGGTCGTCACTCCGTTTTTGCATGCGAGTGTTGGACCTCATGGTAGCCTCCTTCGAGGCGGTCCCATATGCTCAATACCACACTCGAGTGTTACAGAGGGAAGTTCTGTCCAGATGGAACAGATGCCCTTCATCTCTGGATTATCAAATCCGAGTGAGCCACCTAGTCAGGAGATCCCTGGTATGGTGGCTGACAGCACCGGCTCTAATGGCCGGGAAGTCATTTCTTCCGGTTTACTGGATAGTGATCACGACGGACGCCAGCCTTACAGGTTGGGGGGGAGTCTGGGGTGTCCAGTCGGCGCAAGGTCGCTGGACCCCAGAGGAAGCCCTCCTGCCGATCAATGTCCTGGAGATCCGGGCGATCAAGCTGTGCCTCTTCAAATGGTCTCAGAGACTGCAAGGGCGTCCAGTCAGGATCCAGTCAGACAACGCCACAGCAGTGGCATATGTCAATCATCAAGGAGGAACAAGAAGCTCAGCTGCAGCATCGGAGATCGCTCGCATCCTGAAGTGGGCAGAGAGGAGCGTACCGGCACTGTCGGCCGTGTACATTCCGGGTGTGGAAAACTGGCAGGCGGACTACCTGAGCCGCCAGATGCTGGACCAGGGAGAATGGTCCTTACACCCGGAGGTGTTCCAACTCCTCTGCCAAAGATGGGGCACACCAGACGTAGATCTTCTGGCTTCCCGACTCAATCGGAAGGTATTGAGGTTTGTGGCCCGGTCAAGAGACCCATGGGCAGACGCAACGGACGCGTTGGTAGCATCGTGGGGCCAGTATCGGCTAATCTATGCCTTCCCTCCCTTAAGGCTTCTTCCTCTTCTGCTCCGCAGAGTGGAGGCAGAGGGAATTCCAATGATCCTAATCGCTCCAGATTGGCCTCAGCGTCCTTGGTACGCCGATCTAGTACGTCTGGTAGCAGACGTCCCCTGGCGCCTACCACTACGGAAGGACCTGCTGTCGCAAGGTCCCATATTCCATCCTGCTTTACAGTCATTGGCTTTAACGGCATGGCTGTTGAGAACCAGGTACTGAGAGACCGGGGCCTGTCAGACTCAGTAATTTCTACTATGAGAAGTGCTCGGAAACCGTCCTCTAGGAAGGTCTATCACCGCACTTGGAGGGCCTACATCTCCATGTGTGAGGAAATGAAATGGCATCCGCGTACCTATTTGGTTTCCAGAATCCTGCTGTTTTTACAGCATGGGGTAGACCAAAGGCTTGCCCTAAGTACGAGTAAGGGACAGATATCTGCCCTGGCTGTCTTTTTTCAGCGACCCCTGGCGACTCACTCTCTCGTGAGTACATTTGTGCAGGGGGTTCGACATGTGGCCCCTCCGGTCCGCCCCCCGTTACCTCCGTGGGACTTGAACCTGGTCCTCTCGGTGCTTCAGAAGGCACCGTTTGAGAATATTAGAGATATTCCCCTGTTGACACTTTCTCAGAAGGTGGTCTTTTTGGTGGCTGTTACGTCAGTTAGACGAGTCTCTGAGCTGGCAGCCTTGTCCTGCAAGGCTCCCTATTTGATTTTCCACAAGGATAAGGTGGTGCTGCGGCCGCAGCCTTCCTTTCTTCCGAAGGTCGTTTCGGCTTTCCATCTCAACGAAGACATTGTACTTCCATCCTTGTGTCCTCAGCCGTCGAATCCTAAGGAGTCGGCGTTGCATTCCTTGGACGTTGTCCGAGCTTTGAGAGTATACATATCTGCTACTTCCCTGTTCCGGAAGTCAGACTCACTGTTTGTTTCGGTGGCTGGTCCCAAGAAGGGCCAAGCAGTCTCATCGGCCACCATCTCTAGGTGGATCCGACAGATAGTAATCCAGGCTTACGCCTTAAAGGGTCAGGCGCCCCCCTTTCCTGTCACGGCGCATTCGACCAGGGCAATAGGTGCCTCTTGGGCTTTCCGACATCAAGCGTCTGTTTCCCAACTATGTAAAGCGGCGACTTGGTCGTCCGCTCACACTTTCACAAAATTCTACAAAGTTGATGTAGGTGCATCTTCGGATGCCTCTTTCGGCCGCAAGGTTTTGCAGGCGGCTGTTTAGAGTTGCAACTCCTCCGTTGGAGGAGTGCTGTTTTGTGTTTTGGGGTGAAGTTTGTTTTTATGCTGTTACCACCCCTCGTTTTTTTCTCTGACACTGCTTTGGGACGTCCCACTTTGTCAATAGAGAAGCTGTGTCGGTCCATGGACGAAAGAGTAAATAGGATTTTTTACTCACCGTAAAATCCTTTTCTCTGAGTCCATGGACCGACACAGCACCCACCCCTCCTTTTAAGTTTGTACTGCTTTTTGACGAACTGATCTGCGATGTGCAGACTGAGAGGGTATACCCAGAGGGTCCGCCCCCTGGGCGGTACTGTAGAAGGTGTGATGCAACACTTTTTACAAGTTTTTCTGCCTAGTCACTCCTAATTAACGGATAATACCCACTTTGTCAATAGAGAAGCTGTGTCGGTCCATGGACTCAGAGAAAAGGATTTTACGGTGAGTAAAAAATCCTATTTTTTTTTAATCACAATATAGCACAAGGACAATTCACTCACTGTCCTTACAGGTCCCTGGAAACAAGGACTTGCAGAGTGAAATAAACTGACACTCTCCCTACCTACAGTTTTCTGTCCCTAGAATAAATGTTTTTTTTAAGCACAATATAGCACAAGGACAATTCACTCACTGTCCTTACAGGTCCCTGGAAACAAGGACTTGCAGAGTGAAAGAAAAAAAACACTCTCCCTACCTACAGTTTTCTGTCCCTAGAAAAAATGTTTTTTTTAATCACAATATAGCACAAGGACAATTCACTCACTGTCCTTACAGGTCCCTGGAAACAAGGACTTGCAGAGTGAAATAAACTGACACTCTCCCTACCTACAGTTTTCTGTCCCTAGAATAAATGTTTTTTTTAAGCACAATATAGCACAAGGAGAATTCACTCACTGTCCTTCCAGGTCCCTGGAAACAAGGACTTGCAGAGTGAAAGAAAAAAAACACTCTCCCTACCTACAGTTTTCTGTCCCTAGAAAAAATGTTTTTTTTAATCACAATATAGCACAAGGACAATTCACTCACTGTCCTTACAGGTCCCTGGAAACAAGGACTTGCAGAGTGAAATAAACTGACACTCTCCCTACCTACAGTTTTCTGTCCCTAGAATAAATGTTTTTTTTAAGCACAATATAGCACAAGGACAATTCACTCACTGTCCTTACAGGTCCCTGGAAACAAGGACTTGCAGAGTGAAAGAAAAAAAACACTCTCCCTACCTACAGTTTTCTGTCCCTAGAAAAAATGTTTTTTTTAATCACAATATAGCACAAGGACAATTCACTCACTGTCCTTACAGGTCCCTGGAAACAAGGACTTGCAGAGTGAAAGAAAAAAAACACTCTCCCTACCTACAGTTTTCTGTCCCTAGAAAAAATGTTTTTTTTAATCACAATATAGCACAAGGACAATTCACTCACTGTCCTTACAGGTCCCTGGAAACAAGGACTTGCAGAGTGAAAGAAAAAAAACACTCTCCCTACCTACAGTTTTCTGTCCCTAGAAAAAATGTTTTTTTTAATCACAATATAGCACAAGGACAATTCACTCACTGTCCTTACAGGTCCCTGGAAACAAGGACTTGCAGAGTGAAATAAACTGACACTCTCCCTACCTACAGTTTTCTGTCCCTAGAATAAATGTTTTTTTTAAGCACAATATAGCACAAGGACAATTCACTCACTGTCCTTACAGGTCCCTGGAAACAAGGACTTGCAGAGTGAAAGAAAAAAAACACTCTCCCTACCTACAGTTTTCTGTCCCTAGAAAAAATGTTTTTTTTAATCACAATATAGCACAAGGACAATTCACTCACTGTCCTTACAGGTCCCTGGAAACAAGGACTTGCAGAGTGAAAGAAAAAAAACACTCTCCCTACCTACAGTTTTCTGTCCCTAGAAAAAATGTTTTTTTTAAGCACAATATAGCACAAGGACAATTCACTCACTGTCCTTACAGGTCCCTGGAAACAAGGACTTGCAGAGTGAAAGAAAAAAAACACTCTCCCTACCTACAGTTTTCTGTCCCTAGAAAAAATGTTTTTTTTAATCACAATATAGCACAAGGACAATTCACTCACTGTCCTTACAGGTCCCTGGAAACAAGGACTTGCAGAGTGAAAGAAAAAAAACACTCTCCCTACCTACAGTTTTCTGTCCCTAGAAAAAATGTTTTTTTTAATCACAATATAGCACAAGGACAATTCACTCACTGTCCTTACAGGTCCCTGGAAACAAGGACTTGCAGAGTGAAATAAACTGACACTCTCCCTACCTACAGTTTTCTGTCCCTAGAAAAAATGTTTTTTTTAAGCACAATATAGCACAAGGACAATTCACTCACTGTCCTTACAGGTCCCTGGAAACAAGGACTTGCAGAGTGAAAGAAAAAAAACACTCTCCCTACCTACAGTTTTCTGTCCCTAGAAAAAATGTTTTTTTTAATCACAATATAGCACAAGGACAATTCACTCACTGTCCTTACAGGTCCCTGGAAACAAGGACTTGCAGAGTGAAATAAACTGACACTCTCCCTACCTACAGTTTTCTGTCCCTAGAATAAATGTTTTTTTTAAGCACAATATAGCACAAGGACAATTCACTCACTGTCCTTACAGGTCCCTGGAAACAAGGACTTGCAGAGTGAAAAAAAAAAAACACTCTCCCTACCTACAGTTTTCTGTCCCTAGAAAAAATGTTTTTTTTAATCACAATATAGCACAAGAACAATTCACTCACTGTCCTTACAGGTCCCTGGAAACAAGGACTTGCAGAGTGAAAGAAAAAAAACACTCTCCCTACCTACAGTTTTCTGTCCCTAGAAAAAATGTTTTTTTTAATCACAATATAGCACAAGGACAATTCACTCACTGTCCTTACAGGTCCCTGGAAACAAGGACTTGCAGAGTGAAAGAAAAAAAACACTCTCCCTACCTACAGTTTTCTGTCCCTAGAAAAAATGTTTTTTTTAATCACAATATAGCACAAGGACAATTCACTCACTGTCCTTACAGGTCCCTGGAAACAAGGACTTGCAGAGTGAAAGAAAAAAAACACTCTCCCTACCTACAGTTTTCTGTCCCTAGAAAAAATGTTTTTTTTAATCACAATATAGCACAAGGACAATTCACTCACTGTCCTTACAGGTCCCTGGAAACAAGGACTTGCAGAGTGAAATAAACTGACACTCTCCCTACCTACAGTTTTCTGTCCCTAGAATAAATGTTTTTTTTAAGCACAATATAGCACAAGGACAATTCACTCACTGTCCTTACAGGTCCCTGGAAACAAGGACTTGCAGAGTGAAAGAAAAAAAACACTCTCCCTACCTACAGTTTTCTGTCCCTAGAAAAAATGTTTTTTTTAATCACAATATAGCACAAGGACAATTCACTCACTGTCCTTACAGGTCCCTGGAAACAAGGACTTGCAGAGTGAAATAAACTGACACTCTCCCTACCTACAGTTTTCTGTCCCTAGAATAAATGTTTTTTTTAAGCACAATATAGCACAAGGAGAATTCACTCACTGTCCTTCCAGGTCCCTGGAAACAAGGACTTGCAGAGTGAAAGAAAAAAAACACTCTCCCTACCTACAGTTTTCTGTCCCTAGAAAAAATGTTTTTTTTAATCACAATATAGCACAAGGACAATTCACTCACTGTCCTTACAGGTCCCTGGAAACAAGGACTTGCAGAGTGAAATAAACTGACACTCTCCCTACCTACAGTTTTCTGTCCCTAGAATAAATGTTTTTTTTAAGCACAATATAGCACAAGGACAATTCACTCACTGTCCTTACAGGTCCCTGGAAACAAGGACTTGCAGAGTGAAAGAAAAAAAACACTCTCCCTACCTACAGTTTTCTGTCCCTAGAAAAAATGTTTTTTTTAATCACAATATAGCACAAGGACAATTCACTCACTGTCCTTACAGGTCCCTGGAAACAAGGACTTGCAGAGTGAAAGAAAAAAAACACTCTCCCTACCTACAGTTTTCTGTCCCTAGAAAAAATGTTTTTTTTTTAATCACAATATAGCACAAGGACAATTCACTCACTGTCCTTACAGGTCCCTGGAAACAAGGACTTGCAGAGTGAAAGAAAAAAAACACTCTCCCTACCTACAGTTTTCTGTCCCTAGAAAAAATGTTTTTTTTAATCACAATATAGCACAAGGACAATTCACTCACTGTCCTTACAGGTCCCTGGAAACAAGGACTTGCAGAGTGAAATAAACTGACACTCTCCCTACCTACAGTTTTCTGTCCCTAGAATAAATGTTTTTTTTAAGCACAATATAGCACAAGGACAATTCACTCACTGTCCTTACAGGTCCCTGGAAACAAGGACTTGCAGAGTGAAAGAAAAAAAACACTCTCCCTACCTACAGTTTTCTGTCCCTAGAAAAAATGTTTTTTTTTAAGCACAATATAGCACAAGGACAATTCACTCACTGTCCTTCCAGGTCCCTGGAAACAAGGACTTGCAGAGTGAAAGAAACTGACACTCTCCCTACCTACAGTTTTCTGTCCCTAGAATAAATGTTTTTTTAAGCACAATATAGCACAAGGACAATTCACTCACTGTCCTTCCAGGTCCCTGGAAACAAGGACTTGCAGAGTGAAAGAAACTGACACTGTCCCTACCTACAGTTTTCTGTCCCTAGAATAAATGTTTTTTTTAAGCACACTATAGCACAAGCACAAAACACACTGACACTCTCCCTACCTATCCTTCTCTTTCCCTAAACTAAAGGAATCCAGGTTAAGCAAGAAAGAAATAACAGTCACTGTCCCTGCCTATGCTGCTCTATCCCTGCTCCGGAACACACTACACTAGGCCGCCGTGCTGGCGGCCTTTTATAGTGTGGGGCGTGTACTAAACACCCTCAGCAATAATTGGCCACAGGCATCCTGCCTGTGGCCAATCATTGCTCTCCTCGCTGCCGGCGCTGTGATTGGCCAAGCATGCGGGGTCACAGTGCATGCTTGGCCAATCACAGCGCCTGGATGACACTGCGATGGCGTAGTGCATTGTGGGCCGTTCGCGTCACTCGAATTTGGCGCGAACGGCCCAAATCGTTCGATCTTCGTCGAACGATCGAACAGCCGATGTTCGAGTCGAACGTATGTTCGACTCGAACACGAAGCTCATCCCTAGTCTCGACAAACTGTGCTTGGGGAATCCTTTCTTTATATTAGCAATATGTTCTGGAATCCTCACTTTTAGTGGTCTGGTGGTTCGCCCCACGTATTGAAGGTGGCACGGACATTCTATCACATAGGTGACATACGTGCTATTGCATGTGATGAGTTCTCTTATTTTATATTCTTTGTTGTAGGCATGTGATGTAAACATAGTTTTCCTCCTAGGCTGCGGTCTGCTTTTTCTGCACGGTAAGCAGCGTTGACATTTATAAAACCCCTTTAGTTCAGGACATAGCTGGATTTGAGAGGGGGCATCAATAACATTGTGTACAAGCTTATTCCTCAACGTAGGAGCTTTCCTGTAAATGAAGGTGGGTTTCCTTGGAATTACTTTAGAGAGTATTCTATCTTCCATCAAGATAGGCCAATATTTTTTGACAATCTGTTCCACTTGGGGGTATTGGTTGCTATACCCAGTGATAAATGCTATTTTCTCATTGGTAGTTGATTTTTTTGGTTTTCTCTGTTATTAGAGTATTTCTATCTACCTTTTTTACCGTTTCTTTGAGTTTCTGCAGATGGTATTCCTGGTACCCCTTCTCTCTGAATCTGTTCAATATGATCTCTGATTGCCTCTCAAAGTCTTCTTCTTTGTGACAGTTTTGTCTGATTCTTAATAGCTGCCCTTTAGGAATATTGGCTTTCCATTTTGGGTGATGGCAGCTACTATTGGGTATGTACCCATTTCTGTCCGTTTTTTTTTAATAGGTTTGTGTGTATAACATGTCCCCTTCCTTCATTCTCTCCAAATCTAGGTACTCCATTTTCTCCTTGTGACATTTTCCTGTGAATTTTATACCGTATCTATTGTTGTTTAGATTGGATAGGAAATGCTTGAACGTTGTTTCTGTGCCTTCCCATAGGATGATCAAATCATCTATGTACCTCTTAAAAAATCGAATTTCTGGTATGTTCTTGTTGTAAATATACTCCTCCTCCCACATGTCCATGAACAAGTTTTCCACACTGGGGGAATAACGTGCCCCCATGGCAACTCCCCTGGTTTGAACGTAATATTGTTTATTGTACCAAAAATAATTATTATTCATGGCCAGCTGTAGTCCCTCAAGGATATAATCCATTTGTTCTTGTGTTTAAATCTGTATGTTCATATAGGGCTTTTTGCACTCCTTTCAATCCGTCCTCCTGCACTATACTTGTATAAAGAGACTCCACATCAATAGTAGCGATTAAACATTCTGTAACTTCTGTTTGTTTCTGAAGCTCACCCAATAGGTGTGAGCTATCCCTCAAATGGGATTTTCCTTGGCTGACCATTGGTTTCAGAAACTTATCGAGATATTCGCTTAGTCTTGAAAAAATTGAATTAATTCCGCTTATGATTGGTCTCCCCGGCGGTTTTACTATGCGTTTATGCACTTTGGGTACATGATATATGACTGGGGTTTTTGTTGATTGGGATACCAGATACTCAGCCTCCTTTTGATTCAGAATACCAAGATCCCTCCCCTTTGTGACAAATGTTTTTAGTTTGTTTTCCAAGGATCCTTTGGGGTTCCCTTTCAGTTTTTTGTAGGTGTTCTCCACTTGCAATAAATTGTTCATCTCTTCTTCATAGTCTGATTTATTGAGTATGACTAGCCCCCCCCCCGTCAGCTGGTCTTATTACCACTTCCTTTTTTCCCCCAAGTTGTTTAATTGTTTTCCAAATATTCTTGTTATTCCTGTGTGATTTTCTCTCTAATTTTCTTATGTCCTCTTTAACCATCTTCTTAAATGCTGTCAGACATTGATTCCCCGGGGTCGGTGGGTTGAACAATGAGTTATTTTTCAACGTGGTGTGTTTATAGACTGTTGGTTCAACCTTTCTCATATCTTTATTCAACTCTAAATGCTTCTTGAGGTTTAGTTTCCGTATAAACTTTTGGAGGTCTATATACACCTCAAACTTATCTAATTGTTTCTCAGGTGCGTATTGTAATCCCTTATCCAGGATTATTAGCTCCTCCTTGGAAAAAATGGCTGTACTCAGATTATAGATGCCTTCCCCTAATGTTCCTGTTGGCGTTTTCGTCTTCCCCCCTCTCTTTCCTCTTCTCCGTTTATACGATCGATATTCCTCTGGGGAGCTTTGTTGTATCTCTCCCACTCCTGTGGTCTGCCTTCTCTGTCTCGTGTTGCTTGGTTGTAGTGGTATGGGCGTTCTTACATGGGTTCCTGTTCCCTCTGTGTGTCTCTGTTTGTATTTCCCCTTGTCCTCCTCTGTTCCATGTAGGACCTCTCCAGCTCGAGTTCCTGTAATGTACTCGGGCCTGCCATCTTCCTGGTGGTCTGCTGCGGGGTCCTCCTCTGGAAAAATCCCTCTGCTCCTGATGTTCATATCCTCTGTCTTGGTCTGTTGGTGTTCGCCATCCCCTACTTCTATATGGAGGGGAGGCTCTATTTCTTGAATAATTATTCCGTCTTGGAGTAGTAGGGATTCTAGGTGGGTTTCTATAGTCATCTCGATCCTGGCGAGTATTGTAAGGGGGTCTGTATTTTGTTTGATTTTTATTCCGGTTGTGGTTCTGAGTAGGTTGTTCCAGGGTAGTTTCAAATCTCAGATGTGGGGTTGGATGTTCATTGTCACTTTCATTCCCATCATCTTCACTTGAGCTTTCTTCCAATGATGGGTTTTCTACTTCTTGAATTTCCTCCTCATCTTCCGTTTGCCATTTATACACTCTGCCACTTCTATACTCTAGGACATCCCTTTTATACTTTTTTTGTTTCTTTGCTTGGATCTCAATGTCATATTTCTTAATTATTTCCTGGAGGCCTTGTTCCTTATCCTTATATTCCTGTGTGGTTGAGAAGGGGGCCAAAGAGTTTTTGAGTTCAACAATATTTGCCTCTATGCCTTTTAGTTTGAATTGCCTCCTCTTAATAATAGTATGTAACAGATTGTTCTCACTTTGGTTGAAGAATTTGAACCAACTTTCCATTAAGGTAGGTTCATTCAGATGGTCATTGGGGTGTATGTCCCATCTTAATCTTCTTGGTGTCATATTGTCCTTGGCGTACATCTCCAGTGTTGTTATATCCCACCATACTCGTAGTTGCTTCTCCAAGGTATGCCTAAGTTGTTTCAACAGCCCATCCATACTTTGTTTATGAGCCACCTGCTCCTGGCTAAAAACTCCATCTACATTTATATTTCTCTTTCCCATATATCCAAAAATGTCCATTGCTGCAGATGTAAAGTCACACCCTAGGGTGTGCTGGATGATATATTAGTGGTGATAATCCGCGCTAATTGGACTCTGTTAGGCTGCTGCCCCCCCTTTTTTTATGTAATCAGTCGCAGGACTGGTTGCTGTTGTAAATGTGTAAGAGAGATTGGGGTAAATGGTGCTGCCTTGTAATCTGGAGAATTCTATCTCCCTTCTGTAAAGAGATGTGTGTTGGATATGTATTCCCTCCCCCGGTCCACCTTGTAGACCCCTCTGGGATATTGTGTGGTGGGGATAATGCTGTGTATGATTACGTACTTATAATACCAGTTTCTGTACTGGTTTATTGTTATAATCCTTGATTTATAAATGATTCCTCACTTGCTGGGTGTCCTGTGATGGATGTAGCTGATGTGCTTGTGTGTTAATAAAGTTGTATTTCCTTATTACATTATCCTCTACTTCTACTGTACCAGTGTATATATTACTTAATTAGGTGTGTACTTTATCACATCTATTACACATAAACATACTGTGATTGAATGTTAAAACAAAATGTGACAGTATTACTGAGTGAAAAAACAAAATTGTGAATCCAGTGATTAATTAGTGAGTTATATCTGTTATGTACAAAATACCTATATCCTAATCCATAAAGTATGCCCCTTTACTCAATATAAACCTTTTGCCAATGACTTAAATGATCCACTTTAAAAACACAGTAAATTCCAGTTATAGTCCCTGGTCACTGCCGCAGGTGGGAGCTGCCAGATGTCCAAAGATCGCCAAACAAAATGTATAGTTCACACTAGATAATGCACTGCATTCTAGTTATAGTTCCTGGTCACCGCCCCAGGTGGGAGCTGCCAAATATCTAGTTTATTCCCTTGTAGGTTAACCCATTAACTCAACCACTGAAAGTGTACACAATGGTCATATAATGGTCAGCCACTTTGATGGTAAGGATTAATACCCATATATTTCCTCAGTCCAAGTGACTACAAAAATAAAGAGAAATTAAATAAGTGACACAGCTGAAATTCATGGAAAGTTCAAGTGTCCTTCATGCGTTATTCAGTGACTTTGGTGATTATATATTGCCAAGAAGAATCCTCCAAGTTGCAGGTAGAGAAAGGGGTGACTTTTGGTGCTCCCCCCTCATAAGGGTCCCCACTCACCAGATTGACGTACCCCTGCAGGGGTCACAGGCTCATCGGGTATCCCCAGCAATGTATCCTCTGCTCCTTGTGTTCCACGTCTGCTCACTCCTCCTCCACCTTTCAGATCCTCAGAAATGAACCACAAACATGGCTTCCATAGCGTAAAATCGCTTTTTATTAAAAATTGATTAAAAAATATATATATACCATAAAAATAAACAAAAGATAGGTCCTATGAACCTTCCTAGGTTCCCTCCCTTTTGGTTCAAAAAACCGCCAAGTGTCAGACTAGACTATCTGCAAACAGTGTAACAAGGTCAGACAGGTCCCTTGGAAGTCACGCCAGCAAGTACTGAGAGCTTCGGCTTCGGCGTGCGCTCCACCGCTCAAGCCTCGCTAACCGGACGTGACGTGGACGCATCTGGATGGTCACCTGATTCTTTTCGATGTATTGTCGTTATCAAAGGTGATAACCTCCCTTTGTGTCCAACGTCTATAAGCAAGCACTAGCACCTTAACTCCGCCCCTTCAGGGAAATGAAATGAAAGAGTAACTCGAGCTGGAGAGGTCCTACATGGAACAGAGGAGGGCAAGGGGGAAATACAAACAGAGACACACAGAGGGGACAGGAACCCATGGAAGAACACCCATACCACTACAACCAAGCAACTCGAGACAGAGAAGGCAGACCACAGGAGTGGGAGAGATACAACGAAGCTCCCCAGAGGAATATCGATCGTATAAACGGAGAAGAGGAAAGAGAGGGGGGAAGACGAAAACGCCAAAGGGAACATTAGGGGAAGGCATCTATAATCTGAGTACAGCCATTTTTTCCAAGGAGGAGCTAATAATCCTGGATAAGGGATTAAAATACGCACCCGAGAAACAATTAGATAAGTTTGAGGTGTATATAGACCTCCAAAAGTTTATGCGGAAACTAAACCTCAAGAAGCATTGTGAGTTGAATAAAGATATGAGAAAGGTTGAACCAACAGTCTATAAACACACCACATTGAAAAATAACGAATTGTTCAACCCACCGACCCCGGGGAATCAATGTCTGACAGCATTTAAGAAGATGGTTGAAGAGGACATAATAAAATTTGAGAGAAAATCACACAGGAATAACAAGAATATTTGGAAAACAATTAAACAAATTGGGGAAAAAAAGGAAGTGGTAATAAGACCAGCTGACAGGGGGGGGGGGGTGGGCTAGTCATACTCAATAAATCAGACTATGAAGAAGAGATGAACAATTTATTGCAAGTGGAGAACACCTACAAAAAACTGAAAGGGAACCCCAAAGGATCCTTGGAAAACAAACTAAAAACATTTGTCACAAGGGGGAGGGATCTTGGTTTCCTGAATCAAAAGGAGGCTGAGTATCTAGTATCCCAATCAACAAAAACCCCAGTCATATATCATGTACCCAAAGTGCATAAACGCATAGTGAAACCGCCGGGGAGACCAAACATAAGCGGAATTAATTCCATTTTTTCAAGATTAAGCGAATATCTCGATAAGTTTCTGAAACCAATGGTCAGCCAAGGAAAATCCCATTTGAGGGATAGCTCACACCTATTGGGTGAGCTTCAGAAACAAACAGAAGTTACAGAATGTTTAATCGCTACTATTGATGTGGAGTCTCTTTATACAAGTATAGTGCAGGAGGATGGATTGAAAGGAGTGCAAAAAGCCCTATATGAACGTACAGATTTAACACAAGAACAAATGGATTATATCCTTGAGGGACTACAGCTGGCCATGAATAATAATTATTTTTGGTACAATAAACAATATTACGTTCAAACCAGGGGAGTTGCCATGGGGGCACGTTATGCCCCCAGTGTGGCAAACTTGTTCATGGACATGTGGGAGGAGGAGTATATTTACAACAAGAACATACCAGAAATTAGATTTTTTAAGAGGTACATAGATGATTTGATCATCCTATGGGAAGGCACAGAAACAACGTTCAAGCATTTCCTATCCAATCTAAACAACAATAGATACGGTATAAAATTCACAGGAAAATGTCACAAGGAGAAAATGGAGTACCTAGATTTGGAGATAATGAAGGAAGGGGACATGTTATACACACAAACCTATTTCAAAAAAACAGACAGAAATAGGTACATACCCAATAGTAGCTGCCATCACCCAAAATGGAAAGCCAATATTCCTAAAGGGCAGCTATTAAGAATCAGACTAAACTGTCACAAAGAAGAAGACTTTGAGAGGCAATCAGAGCTCATATTGAACAGATTCAAAGAGAAGGGGTACCAGGAATACCATCTGCAGAAACTCAAAGAAACAGTAAAAAAGGTAGATAGAAATACTCTAATAACAGAGAAAACAAAAAAAAAAAAACAACTACCAATGAGAAAATAGCATTTATCACTGGGTATAGCAACATACCCCAAGTGGAACAGATTGTCAAAAAATATTGGCCTATCTTGATGGAAGATAGAATACTCTCTAAAGTAATTCCAAGGAAACCCACCTTCATTTACAGGAAAGCTCCTACGTTGAGGAATAAGCTTGTACACAATGTTATTGATGCCCCCTCTCAAATACAGCTATGTCCTGAACTAAAGGGGTTTTATAAATGTCAACGCTGCTTACCATGCAGAAAAAGCAGACCGCAGCCTAGGAGGAAAACTATGTTTACATCACATGCCTACAACAAAGAATATAAAATAAGAGAACTCATCACATGCAATAGCACGCATGTCACCTATGTGATAGAATGTCCGTGCCACCTGCAATACGTGGGGCGAACCACCAGACCACTAAAAGTGAGGATTCGAGAACATATTGCTAATATAAAGAAAGGATTCCCCAAGCACAGTTTGTCGAGACACTTCGATGAGGTACATAAAAGAGATCCATCTGGAATGGTCTTTTACTGAATAGATATTATAAAGGATCATTGGAGGGGTGGAAATAAGTTAATCCAAGTATCCCAAAAGGAAACAAGGTTAATACATCCTCAACCTAGATATCGACCTCAACTGATTTCTCTCTAATTTCTATTTTTTTCTAATTTTTCCTTCTAATTATTCCCTTTTTTGGGATTAAACCAACGTGCTAAATTTTGGCACCTGGGGAAAGGGACACACATGACCCATCCAGCCTATAAATAGAAAGGCATATAATTATTAACATGCCAGATGAATACCTGTGGAAACAACAAATGTATAAAGTTCAGCACATCCTGATATTGGGGGAAACAATACGCACTGTAAAACACAAGAGAGGATATCAAAATAGCCCATCCCTGGTGATTAAAACACTCCACCCAAGTTGATCCCCAAATGACATAAGGGACGGGAGGAGGGATCAGTAAGGGGTGGTAGGCAAAACAGGGAGTCGGGAGCAGGGATGAGCCGAACACCCCCCTGTTCGGTTCGCACCAGAACCTGGGAACAGACAAATCGTTCGTGTGAACTTTAGAACCCTATTAAATACAATGGACTCGAACGTTCGAAATCTAAAGTGTTAATTATAAAGGCTAATATGCAAAAAAGTGTTTGGGGACCTGGGTCCTGCCCCAGGGGACATGTATCAATGCAAAAAAAAGTTTTAAAAACGGCCGTTTTTTCGGGAGCAGTGATTTTAATAATGCTTAAAATGAAAAAATAAAAGTGAAATATTCCTTTAAATTTCGTACCTGGGGGGTGTGTAAGATATGCATGTGAAGTGGCGCATGTTTCCCGTGCTTAGAACTGTCCCTGCAAAAAATGTCATTTTTGAAAGAAAAAAAGTCATTTAAAACTCACTCGCGGCTAATAATGAATTGTCGGCTCCCGGCAATACATTCAAAAGTCATTGATAAAAAAAAAAAAAAAGCGTGGGGGTTCCCCAGAATTCAATTACCAGGCCCTTCAGGTCTGGAATGGATATTAAGGGGAACCCCGCCGCAAATTAAAAAAAAAATTGACGTGGGGTTCCCCCAAATATCCATTCCAGGCCCTTCAGATCTGGCATGGATTTTAAGGGGAACTCCACCCCAAATTTAAAAAAAAATGGCGTGGAGTCCCCCTAAAAATCCATACCAGACCCCTTATCCAAGCACGCAACCTGGCCGGCCGCAGGGGAAAAGGGCGGGACGAGAGAGCGGCCCCTCTCCCTCCTGAACCGTACCAGGCCACATGCCCTCAACATGGGGAGGATGCCCCCATGTTGATGGGGACAAGGGCCTCATCCCCACAACCCTTGCCCGGTGGTTGTGGGGGTCTGCGGGCGGGGGGCTTATCGGAATCTGGAAGACCCCTTTAACAAAGGGGACCCCCAGATCCCGGCCCCCCCCTATGTGAATTGGTAAGGGGTACATTGTACCCCTACCATTTCACGAAGAAAGCGTAAAAAAATGTTTAAAAAAAACACACAAACACCTTGAAAAAGTCCTTTATTTAAAAAAAAAAAAAACATTCCAGCGGTGAAATCCAGTGTCCCGCGGCGATCCCGATGTCCAGCGCTGTCCTTCATTGGTTGTGCCTGAGCGGACCTGATGGGGAACTCCCTCTCAGTATTTTAAATGTATAGACCCGCCCCTTCTAAAGTTCCCCATCAGGTCCGCTCAGCGGACCAGATGCGGAACATGAGAAGGGGCAGGTCTATACATGTATTACCAAAGTGAGAGCAGTTCCCCATCAGGTCCGCCCCCTCGGTATGTCGGACCCGCCTACGTCATTGGCTTGAGCAGGGAACTTCCTTCACTATGTAAATTTAAATTACACAGTGAAGGAAGTTCCCCGCTCAAGCCAATGACGTAGGCGGGTCCGACATAACGAGTGGGCGGACCTGATGGGGAACTGCTCTCACTTTGGTAATACATGTATAGACCCGCCCCTTCTCATGTTCCGCATCTGGTCCGCTGAGCGGACCTGATGGGAAACTTTAGAAGGAGCGGGTCTATGCATTTAAAATACTGAGAGGGAGTTCCCCATCAGGTCCGCTCAGGCACAACCAATGAAGGACAGCGCTGGACATCGGGATCGCCGCGGGACACTGGATTTCACCGCTGGAATGTTTTCATTTATTTATTTTTAAATAAAGGACTTTTTCAAGGTGTTTGTGTGTTTTTTTAAAAAAAATTTTACGCTTTCTTCGTGAAATGGTAGGGGTACAATGTACCCCTTACCAATTCACATAGGGGCGGGGCCGGGATCTGGGGGTCCCCTTTGTTAAAGGGGTCTTCCAGATTCCAATAAGCCCCCCGCCCGCAGACCCCCACAACCACCGGGCAAGGGTTGTGGGGATGAGGCCCTTGACCCCATCAACATGGGGACATCCTCCCCATGTTGAGGGCATGTGGCCTGGTACGGTTCAGGAGGGAGGGGGGCGCTCTCTCGTCCCCCCCTCTTCCCCTGCGGCCGGCCAGGTTGCGTGCTCGGATAAGGGGTCTGGTATGGATTTTTAGGGGGACTCCACGCCATTTTTTTTTAAATTTGGGGTGGAGTTTCCCTTAAAATCCACGCCAGATCTGAAGGGCCTGGAATGGATATTTGGGGGAACCCCACGTCAATTTTTTTTAAAATTTGCGGCGGGGTTCCCCTTAATATCCATTCCAGACCTGAAGGGCCTGGTAATTAAATTCTGGGGAACCCCCACGCTTTTTTTTTTTTTTATCAATGACTTTTGTATGTATTGCCGGGAGCCGACAATTCATTAATAGCCGCGAGTCAGTTTTAAATGACTTTTTTTCTTTCAAAAATGACATTTTTTGCAGGGACAGTTCTAAGCACGGGAAACATGCGCCACTTCACATGCATATCATACACACCCCCCAGGTACGAAATTTAAAGGAATATTTCACTTTTATTTTTTCATTTTAAGCATTATTAAAATCACTGCTCCCGAAAAAACGGCCGTTTTTAAAACTTATTTTTGCATTGGTACATGTCCCCTGGGGCAGGACCCAGGTCCCCAAACACTTTTTAGGACAATAACTTGCATATAAGCCTTTATAATTAGCACTTTAGATTTCTCCCATAGATTTTTCGAATTTGCCGCGAACACCCCAATTTGTTCGCTGTTCGGCGAACGGGCGAACAGGCAATGTTCGAGTCGAACATGAGTTCGACTCGAACTCGAAGCTCATCCCTAGTCGGGAGTATAATAGCAACATACTCCAATAAATAGACTACAAGTCCACGCACAACAGGTGTGACTATTTACGGGGATAAGTACACACATAGGATGATTATAAGTACAGTAACAACATAATATGATGATAGAGGGGGGATCCATACCTGTATCTATGGAATAATATAAAGATAATGTAAAATCAATTAGACTAGTAATGGGAAAAGATCCAATAGGGATATCGGGAAAATATGGCAGGGACCAAGAAAACCTACATTTTTGGCTCTAGTATATAACATGTATATAATTAGCACAGCAAAGATCATATATGTATGGTATAAGATGTTAACCTAATGTACTCTGTTTTAATAATGAAAATAGATGAAATAACAGCACTCTGAAAACAAGAGCAAGCAATAGCAAGCAAGCAATAGCATAGCAAAACTAACTGCGAATCCACCACTAGATGGAGCTAAGTAACACACTCGGGAGCGGGCATACAATCCACACATAGTAAATTGGACAAGGCAGACACGCCCTGAAGGGGCGGAGTTAAGGTGCTAGTGCTTGCTTATTGACATTGGACACGAAGGGAGGTTATCACCTTTGATAACGACAATACGTCAAAACGCGTCAGGTGACCATCCAGATACGTCCACGTCACATCCGGTTAGCGAGGCTTGAGCGGTGGAGCGCACGCCGAAGCCGAAGCTCTCAGTACTTGCTGGTGTGACTTCCAAGGGACCTGTCTGTACTTGGTACACTGTTTGCAGATAGTCTAGTCTGACACCTGGCGGTTTTTTGAACCAAAAGGGGAGGGAACCTAGGAAGGTTCATAGGACCTATCTTTTGTTTATTTTTATGGTGTATATATATATTTTTTAATCAATTTTTAATAAAAAGCGATTTTACGCTATGGAAGCCATGTTTGTGGTTCATTTCTGAGGATCTGAAAGGTGGAGGAGGAGTGAACAGACGTGGAACACAAGGAGCAGATACATTGCTGGGGATACCCGATGAGCCTGTGACCCCTGCAGCGGTACGTCAATCTGGTGAGTGGGGACCCTTATGAGGGGGGAGCACCAAAAGTCACCCCTTTCTCTACCTGCAACTTGGAGGATTTTTCTTGGCAATATATAATCACCAAAGTCACTGAATAACGCATGAAGGACACTTGAACTTTCCATGAATTTCAGCTGTGTCACTTACTTCATTTCTCTTTATTTTTGTACAGTCACTTGGACTGAGGAAATATAGGGGTATTAATCCTTACCATCAAAGTGGCTGACCATTATATGACCATTGTGTACACTTTCAGTGGTTGAGTTAATGGGTTAACCTACAAGGGAATAAACTAGATATTTGGCAGCTCCCACCTGGGGCGGTGACCAGGGACTATAACTAGAATATACTGTGTTTTTAAAGTGGATCATTTATGTCATTGGCAAAAGGTTTATATTGAGTAAAGGGGCATACTTTATGGATTAGGATATAGGTATTTTGCACGTAACGGATATAACTCACTAATTAATCACTGGATTCACAATTTTGATTTTCACTCAGTAATACTGTCACATTTTGTTTTAACATTCAATCACAGTATGTTTATGTGTAATAGATGTGATAAAGTACACACCTAATTAAGTAATATATACACTGGTACAGTAGAAGTAGAGGATAATGTAATAAGGAAATACAACTTTATTAACACACAAGCACATCAGCTACATCCATCACAGGACACTCAGCAAGTGAGGAATCATTTATAAATCAAGGATTATAACAATAAACCAGTACAGAAACTGGTATTATAAGTACGTAATCATACACAGCATTATCCCCACCACACAATATCCCAGAGGGGTCTACAAGGTGGACCGGGGGAGGGAATACATATCCAACACACACCTCTTTACAGAAGGGAGATAGAATTTATTTTTTTAAGTTTGGTGCGGGGGTCCCCTTAAAATCCATACCAGTCCTGAAGGGCCTGGTACGGATTTTGTGGGGACCCCCACACCATTTTTTTTTAATTTGGCGCGGTGTTCCCCTTAATATCCATACCAGACCTGAAGGGCCTGGTAATGGAATTTAGGGGACCCCCACGCATTTTTTTTTTCAAAGACTTTCAATGACTTTTATCTGTATTGACGGGAACCAGCAATTCATTACAGCAGCGAGTACTTTTAAATGACTATTATTTTACTTTAGAAATGTCATTTTGCTCTCGAACTGTTATAAACATGGAAAACATGCGCTACTTTACAGGCATACTATAGACACCCCCCAGGTATGATATTTAGGGCCAGTTCACACCGGATGCAGTGCAGTGCGTTTTTTTGATGCATGAAAAACGCAAAGAAAGTTGATCACATTAATGCCAATGGCATAGTTCATACCACTGCAGTCCGTTCCAGTGCGTTTCAGAAAGGAAAAAAACATTGGTCATGCTGCATTTTTTATGTACAGAACTGTACTGGACCACAGTAAAACACATCAAAAACGCTACAGAACGTACCAAAAACGCACTGGAATGCACCGGAATGCACCTAAATGCACCAAAGACGCAATGCAACACACTTGTCCTAAGTGAAAAGAGGGGGAAAAAAACACTGGACTGCATCAAAAACGCATCAAAAATGCACTGGAACGTGTCAAAAACGCGCATGCAGAAAAGCACCTGGAACGCATCCAGACTGCGTTTCTATGGTGTGAACTAGGGCCAGTTCACACCATAGAAACGCAATCCGGATGCATTCCAGGTGCTTTTTTGCATGCACGTTTTTGATGCGTTCCAGTGCATTTTTGTTACGTTTTTGATGCAGTCCAGTGCTTTTTTTTCACCCTCTTTTTTATTAACCATAAATAAGGACAAGTGTGTTCCAGTGCATTTTTGGTGCATTTAGGTGTGTTCCTGTGTGTGACAGTGCGTTTATGATTCGTTTTGCTGCGTTCCAGTACAGTCCAGTGCAGGTAAAATGCAGCATGTTCTACTTTTTTTGAGGAACTGGAACGCAATGGAACAAACACTGGCATTTAGAACCATATAACCAACTTTCCATGCATTTTTGATGCATAAAAAACGCAATGGACTGCATGTGGTGTGAAATGGCCCTTAAGCAATTTGGCATATTTAAAGGCACTTCTCCTTGTTTTGTTTTTGGTGTTGTCCAAATTGGTGACATTGATATATGTCCCTTAGGGTGGGACCTGGGCCCCCATTTTAAGGCCAATAACTAGAAGATAAGCCAGCCAAGTGGGGACTAGCAAAATTAACAAGTCAGTTCCCATAGACTGCAATGGTATTTGTTGGTGGGGGGGGGGGGTGTTTGTCCCATCTCTAATTTTGTAGCATGCTGTAAGATGTGTTTAATTTTGGAGGGGGGGGGGGTTTATTTTCTGCTAGCTGCATTTGTGTTGGTCTGAGCATGCCCAGGCAGTTGGGTTTGTTTTTTTTGGTGCTTTTTGTGTGTGAACAGCACTTGGATATTTCTGGGCATGCTCAGAGAGTGTTTTTATGGGTTAGTAATTGAAGGACATCCTTAACAGGTGTGCCCACTTTGAAGTTAAGTCTCTACATTGGGTGAACTTGCATTTTGGGTGTTTCATGGACGGTGCATTTGTTTTCAATTGTCTCATTAGCACACAAACCTATGTTATATAAAGTTTGCAGATAGCATCCTCTCCCTTGCCCTGAAAAGAGGCAAGTGTGTGTGTGCGTCCGGCAAAAAGTAAATTTTGGTGTCCTTATCGAGTTTGTAATGTCATGGATATGCATTAATGTCTGTCTGCCATCTTACCTTCCTCCTCATGTGTTCATCTAGAGACCAGACCTCCTTCACCTGGCTTCCTTTATAATCTCCTCCCAGCCTGACTCCACCCCAGGCCCTATCACTGAACACTATATTAACCTGTGCACTGCAAGCCTGCTTTGCTGATCAACGTGTTTGTTAGGCATTGTGTGTTTGGGTTCCTGCCTGCCGTGTGCTACGTCTGTCTCTCTGTTACGTTATTGGCTTGTCCCCGACCATCCCTGTCTGCTCGTGACCCTTGACCTTCGGCTCGTTCTTCGTTATCCTTGTCTGCTTGTGGCCCCTGACCTTCGGCTTGTTATTCGGTTCTCTCTATCGTGTGCTGCTGCTTCCCCTTATCCTACGGGGCGTGAGCTAGGAAACTCCAGGGGCCGCGACCTGGTCCCAGCCTGCAGCGTAACATCCTCACCACTAGAGGCCCTGGAGAAGACCAGCTGGGTCTTAGACTCCGCGCCCTGGGGAATCTTGGCTCTCGCTTCCGTTGGGATCCCGGTTGTGCTCCTCTGGTCCCGCTTTCCACAACCACCCAGTTTCCTATCCACAGAAGCCAGCCATAGGGTTCACTACCTCGCGGTGCACTACTGTCCCCCTACGGTGTGCATCTGTCACCTGGCCACAGGTGACCCTGACAGTTTGATCAGCCATGAACCCGGCTGACATCCCGCTTCCCGCGGATGATCCATTGCAGGGCATAGTTCGCAGACTTGAGACCCAGGAATCAAATCAGACCCAGGTGATGCGATTCCTCCAGGATCTGGCTTCTCGATTCGAGCAGCTTCAGGTCTCCTTGGGAACCCCGAATCCGCAACCCCAAGTACAACCAGCGGCTGTACCTATCGCACCAGTCGCAGCCTCACACTCACTAAGATTGCCAGCTCCGTTCCGTTTCTCTGGGGACTCCAAGGCCTGCAGGGGGTTTCTCAGCCAATGCACTATTCATTTTGAGCTTCAGCCTCAAAGCTACCTATCTGACCGGGCTAAGGTAGCCTATATCATTTCCCTCCTCTCCGGTGAAGCTTTGGCCTGGGCTGCCCCCCTGTGGGAGAGGAACGATCCGGTGGTTTCCAGTCTGTCCGAATTCTTGAAGCTCTTTCGTAATATCTTCGAAGAGCCGGCTCGGGCTTCTTCAGCGGCTAGTGCTGTCTTACGTCTTCGCCAAGAATCTAGTTCAGTGGGGCAATATGCTCTTCAGTTCCGTATCCACACAGCTGAATTGAGCTGGAATAATGAGGCCCTGGTCGCTACCTTTTTACATGGCCTCTCTGACCGAGTGAAAGACGAATTAGCGGGAAGAGCCATTCCCGTCGGTCTGGACGATGTAATTTCATTATGCAACCAGATCGACATTCGTTTTCAAGAGAGGTCCTTAGAAAAAAGACGCCAGCACTCTCTGGGTCCTAGCCAGTCTGAGCTCCCCTCCCTTCATTCCGTGGAGCATCCTCTACCTGCTGAAGAACCTATGCAGCTGGGCCGGACCAGACTAACCCCCGAAGAACGTGCTAGGCGCAGAACTCTGGGCTTGTGCCTCTATTGTGGGGGCAAGGGTCATTTTCGTGACTCCTGCTCGCTTCGTCCGGGAAACGCTCGGGTCTAATACATTTGGAAGGTGGAGTATTGGACCCAGAAACATCACCTTCTCGCCTGCTCTTGCCGGTGTCCCTTCATGTAGGCACTTCTCCTCAGTCAACCCTTGCATACCTGGATTCCGGGGCTGCCGGCAATTTCATGGATTGGAGAACTGCTTCTTCTATGAAGCTTACCCTTTCACCTCTCACTACCCCATTGGTAGTCTCGGCAATTGATGGCACTGTTCTCCCAGGGGGCCCTATTCGCTTCCAGACGCTACCCATTAGGATGTCGGTAGGGATTCTCCACCAGGAGTGGATATCCTTTCTTATTCTACCCAAGGCCTCTACCCCAGTTGTATTGGGCCTCTCTTGGCTACAGCTCCACTCTCCACATGTGGACTGGGTCTCTGGGCAGATCCTGGCCTGGGGTTCCTCATGTTTCTCGTCGTGTCTTCTCAAGGTGACCCCCAAGGAGAGTCTTCCGGTTGCTGCCACTTCTGTTTCTTCTGATCTTCCCGCCGCATACAGCGATTACCGGGATGTGTTCTGTAAAAAATCAGCTGAGGTGCTTCCTCCCCACAGGTCTTTTGACTGTGCTATTGATCTTGTCCCCGGAGCAACTCTACCCAGGGGTCGTACCTACCCTCTGTCCATCCCAGAGACCCAGGCCATGTCGGAGTATGTAGCAGAGAATCTGGAGAGAGGGTTCATCCGGAAATCCTCATCGCCTGCAGGGGCAGGGTTCTTTTTTGTTGCCAAAAAGGATGGTACCTTAAGACCCTGCATCGATTATCGGGGTTTAAATGCGGCTACTATTAAAAATCGATACCCCTTACCCTTAATATCTGAGCTATTCGATAGGTTGAAGGGTGCCTCCATTTTCACCAAGTTGGATCTCAGAGGCGCGTACAATCTCATTCGAATACGGGAGGGTGACGAATGGAAGACTGCATTTAACACTAGAGACGGGCATTACGAATATCTGGTGATGCCTTTTGGTCTGTGTAATGCTCCAGCCGTGTTTCAAAACTTTGTCAATGAAATCTTCAGAGATCTGCTGTACCAGTTTGTTGTCATCTATCTGGATGACATTCTGATCTTTTCTGAAAATCTGCTCGTCCACAGAAACCATGTCCGCACTGTACTTCAACGTCTTAGAGAGAACAATCTCTATGCCAAGCTGGAGAAATGTTCCTTTGAATGTTCTGAGGTCCTGTTTTTGGGGTGCTTTGTCTCATGTTCGGGGCTTCGTATGGACCCTGGGAAGGTCTTGGCTATCACCAACTGGCCTCTTCCTGCTAGCCTCAAGGCCACACAGCGCTTTCTTGGCTTCACTAATTATTATAGGCAGTTCATAAGGAATTACTCTTCCATTGCCGCGCCTATTATCGCTTTGACCAAGAAGGGTGTGAATGCCAGAGACTGGCCTCCCGAAGCTGTCTCTGCATTTCACAACCTGAAACAGGCCTTTGTTTCTGGCCCCCTCTTGAGGAGACCAAATCCTGGGAATGCATTTTTTATTGAAGTGGACGCTTCCTCAATGGGGGTGGGAGCTGTGCTTCTTCAAATCTTTGAGAAGAGACGCCAACCATGTGCGTTCTTCTCCAAAAAATTTTCTCAGGCAGAGAGGAATTATGCCATCGGTGATCGGGAACTTCTCGCAATTAAATTGGCGTTAGAGGAGTGGCGTCATCTCTTGGAGGGTTCCCCTCACTCCATAACGATCTTTACCGATCACAAGAATTTACAGTATCTACAGAATGCTAAACGTCTGAATCCTAGACAGGCCAGGTGGAGTCTCTTCTTTGCCCGTTTTAATTTCACGATTACCTACAAACCTGGTTCCTGCAACGGTCGGGCTGATGCGCTCTCTAGGTCATTTGACACTTTGGACGAGGAGTCCGCCCCTGAACCTGAGCCGATCATTCCCACCTCATGCATTGTTGCCCACTCTACCACCCTGAAGTCTAAAATTCCGCCTGGTAAGACCTTTGTCCCCACTGAGCTAAGAGCTAAGATCCTTCGTTGGGGACATGATTCCAAGGTGGCAGGGCATTCTGGATTCCTCCGATCCTTCCTACTCATCAGTCGTCACTACTGGTGGCCTAATCTCCGCTCAGACGTCAAAGACTACGTTAAAGCTTGTCATGTCTGTGCTCAGTCCAAATCCTCCACACAAGCTCCTGCTGGTCTCCTCATGCCCTTGCCTATTCCTAAGGAACCCTGGGCCCATATTGCCATGGATTTTATCACCGATCTCCCACTGTCTGAGAATAATACAGTCATTTGGGTGGTAATCGATCGATTCTCCAAGATGGCTCATTTTGTTCCTCTTCCTGGTCTTCCTTCTGCCCCTGCCTTGGTTCCCATTTTCATTCGAGAAATTCTCCGCCTACATGGGGTCCCTTCTCATATTGTTTCCGACAGGGGAGTCCAATTCACGTCTCGTTTTTGGAGAGCCTTTTGCAAATCCCTCAATATTGTCTTGGATTTTTCTTCTTCTTACCATCCCCAATCCAATGGACAGACTGAGAGGGTTAATCAGGAGTTAGAGGTCTTTCTTCGCACCTTTGTGTCTTCTCACCATGACGATTGGTCCTCTCTACTCCCGTGGGCAGAATTCTCCCATAACAATCATGTGAATACCAGTTCGCAGAAGACACCCTTTTTCACAGTTTATGGAAAACACCCTCAACTTCCTCTTCCTATGATCTGTTCTCCAGACATTCCAGCTTTGGCTTCGGTTCAGGAGTCTCTCAATTCCGTTTGGGGTCACGTTCATGATTCCCTCCGGGCAGCTGCTGAAAAATTCAAAGGCTTTGCCGACCGCCGCAGGCGTAAACCGCCTTCTCTTCAGCCAGGGGACAAAGTCTGGCTCTCTACCAGGAACATCAAGCTCCGAGTTCCTTCTCTGAAGTTTGCTCCACGATTCATCGGTCCATACACGGTAACTGCTAAACTGAATCCGGTTTGTTTCAAACTCCAGATTCCTAAGAGCCTTAAAATCACTAACTCCTTTCATGTTGCTCTTCTAAAGCCTTTAGTCCTCAATAAATTCTCTCGTCCTCTTCCTACCGTGGCGCCTGTCTCGGAGGATAATCAGGAGTACGAGATCAGTCAAATTCTGGACTCCCGACTCTGTAAAGGCGTTCTTCAGTACCTCGTTCATTGGAAAGGGTTTGGTCCTGAGGAGAGGTCTTGGATCACTGCATCTGAGGTCTTTGCACCTCGTCTGTTAAAGGAGTTTCATCTGAAGTTTCCCTCTAAACCTGGGCCCAGGCGGGGAAGGGGGAGGCCTCGTAAGAGGGAGGGTACTGTCATGGATATGCATTAATGTCTGTCTGCCATCTTACCTTCCTCCTCATGTGTTCATCTAGAGACCAGACCTCCTTCACCTGGCTTCCTTTATAATCTCCTCCCAGCCTGACTCCACCCCAGGCCCTATCACTGAACACTATATTAACCTGTGCACTGCAAGCCTGCTTTGCTGATCAACGTGTTTGTTAGGCATTGTGTGTTTGGGTTCCTGCCTGCCGTGTGCTACGTCTGTCTCTCTGTTACGTTATTGGCTTGTCCCCGACCATCCCTGTCTGCTCGTGACCCTTGACCTTCGGCTCGTTCTTCGTTATCCTTGTCTGCTTGTGGCCCCTGACCTTCGGCTTGTTATTCGGTTCTCTCTATCGTGTGCTGCTGCTTCCCCTTATCCTACGGGGCGTGAGCTAGGAAACTCCAGGGGCCGCGACCTGGTCCCAGCCTGCAGCGTAACATCCTCACCACTAGAGGCCCTGGAGAAGACCAGCTGGGTCTTAGACTCCGCGCCCTGGGGAATCTTGGCTCTCGCTTCCGTTGGGATCCCGGTTGTGCTCCTCTGGTCCCGCTTTCCACAACCACCCAGTTTCCTATCCACAGAAGCCAGCCATAGGGTTCACTACCTCGCGGTGCACTCCTGTCCCCCTACGGTGTGCATCTGTCACCTGGCCACAGGTGACCCTGACATGTAACACATGTATTTTATTTGTTATGTCTTTGCAAAACAGATGTTTGTTTTACTTTTGTTGATTGTATTTTTTTGTGTGGGGGAAATGTTCCCCTGAAATAATTTTGATGTTGTTAATGTGTGTTGTTTGTTCACTTTGATTTAATTGTCTGTGCTGCATTATTTTGCTAAATCTTTCTCAAGATGTGACTGTTTTTCAAATTGACCCTGTTTTTTATTTTGGCTTCCCTTTGTTTTGTTGATCAATAAAATTTGATGCAAAGTTTTGATGTTTCTTTTTTGTTTTCTATGCAACAAATGTGACAGCTGATTGGCATGTCAAAACAAAACAGGTGTGATTTGTCTACCCTGGTGCCTTCATGCTAGCATATGCATGTATTGTGTGCTGCCATAGATAGTCACCAGGAAATTAAAAATACAGAGCGGTAAGTATTCAATTTTCCTTTTTACTGCAGTGGTTCTCAGCCTCAGTCCTTAAGTACCCCCAACAGGACATGTTTTGTGAATTTATCTTATCGAGAATTGCTGTCCAAAATACAAAACCATTGACTGTGATTTTAAGCACATGTGCAAGATGAAGGAAAACCTGCAAACATGGCCTGTTGGGGGTACTTGAGAAGCACTGATTTAGAGCACTGCACTTAAAAATAGCTCAAGGCAATACGATTCTAATTGTGGGCATTTTGAGGGAAACCAAGTAAGTGTTAGAAACCCTGCTTGTTTTTTTTTTCTAGGTTGGGCTTTGTGTCCCTTTTAGTAAAATAGGCTTCACTTCCTGTCACACAGCTAAACAGGAAGTGAAGGTAAAACCCTACCAATGTCTTTTCTTGGAGACACACAGATCAATCTAACTAGTGTCCCCATTAAGCAAATTGCACTCTAGCACTTTGTTCTGTACACCCCAAATCATTGGGTAGTTTGGGGTTTAGTAAAGACAAATCCACTCTGCAGTAAAAGTGTAGCTGCTTAAAATCTGAGGGGAAGCACTGGTGATTGTAACATCCAATCATGTAAAAGCAAAGATGGTGTTTTTTTTGTTTGCTTGTGTAGCGGCCACCCCCACACCCCGTCTTCTTTAGCCTAGGGGTATGTCACGCGACAGGGGTGAGGTGCGCTACGGCCCATGTCCTCCCCACTACTTGCGGGCGAGGTGAAGGCCAATACCTAATGTTTCCTCGGGCCGGTGTCCTGAACATGTACCGAGTCTGTCGTGCAGAAACCACCAAACCACCCTTTGCTCCCATTAACAGAGTCCATACACCGATCACAGTCCAACGGTTAGATTTATTTTGTATCTTATACGGTGGAATGAGCAGGTCGAGGCACTATACTGATCTGGGTCCCTACACCCTCTATGCTATGACCAAGGGTTGTAGGAGTCTCGACATGAATACCTCCGTTGCGCTGCGGGCCTCTATCAGGGGAAGATGTCCTCCAAGGGAGTTACTGTAGGCCCATCCGTCACCGGGTTGACACTACACCGGGTCTTCGAACGAGTGACCTCCCCAGCCTCCTCACCTCAGATGCGGGTCCCCTCGCAAGGGGCGCCCTGGAGCAACTCCACCCTCGCGGGACCCAGTCGGAGTCACCGGGTCCCAGGCCTCCTCAATAGTACCTCACCCCAGGCTGAAGGTGCCTGGGATGGACTCCATCTTCGTCCCGGCCAGGCCTAGGGCGCCTGGGCCGGAACCTTGAACCGCCCGCACCCAGGCTGAAGGTGCCTGGGTGCGTGAAGAGATGATCCCCGAACAAAGACCTCATGGCGAGGGCGTCTCCCCCTTTTATCTCCTCCCGTCGACACCACGGCGGGTTCCCCGCCCCGGCCGTACCATCTCCAGGAAGCGACAAAGAAGGGTAGCACTGCGGTAGTGATTCTACCCCGAGCCAGTAGGTACACTGACACCTACTGGTCGAAGAGAATATTACACCACCCAATCCTCCACGAATAAGAAAAAGGGGTCTGAACCCTAACATAATTACACACTTGGGTCACACTACTCCCCAAGTGTACCCCACTAAATTGAGGACCCCGCTACACACTCCCCCTGTGATTTGACGCTGGTCCCCAGCGTCAGGTGCACACCCATGTCTCCCAAAGAGTGGTGACATGAAGTGGGCCCCAGAGGCTATCCCTCAAATTTCTGGATACTAAATGTGCCAAGACCTGCTCAAAAGGAAAAGGGGAAATATAAAACGATAAACATTTGTATAAAACATCTGTTCTGTGCACATGTACAATCCCTCCCATCGCTGTCTAAGAACCACCCCACTCTCAGTAGTCTTGACCGATGAATCTCCTGCAGAAGGGAAACAACAAAAAGAAAACACATCCTAACACTCTGTGTTAACTTGGCATGAGTGGGTCCGTCAGCCGAGAGACCCGCTCACTCCAATAAGTAAGTAATGCATATGTAAAATTTTCAAACATTCGTTGCGCAACTCTGCCACCTGATGACAGAGCCGCGGTAATGACACTTGGTGAGATCTTCATTCTTCCTGCTTTCCTACTCTGACTCTACCCCAAAAGTCTCTGCCTTTGGCACATGAAGAAAAGGGAGAAAAAAAACACAACAGCTCCCAAGTCTCCAGTGAGTAAAAGAAAAACCCAAATCAAAACAAAAGTAGGGCACAGTTCTAGGCGCCTGGGAATGTCTCATCCAGAAAGTTTCAACAGCAACAAGATAGGAGCTCACTCCTCCTATAAGTAGAACCTTGGATCCGGCAGAAACAGAGGCTTCAGGTGCCCGTCAAACACTTCCACTGAGTACTCGACATCCTCTCCTTCTTTCCTACAGATGAGCACTTTATCAGCATGAATATTGCGCCCAAGTCTCCAATCAGCTCTGCAGTCCTTGAACTTTTTAGACACAGGCGGCGAACATGACAGGTATCGCCTGGCATGGGGTACTTTAAGCTTTTCCCATACAAACTCGTCATACCACCTTGGTCGCAGGACCTCAACTTCATACAATAAGTCCCGGGGCAAGTAGGGGTACTCCCACCCATATTCACGGGTGACTCTCTGGGAGAAAAGTCTCTGCAATCTGGCTAGAGGCGGCATCACATCTCGCTCACCTTCTCCTGGCTGTACGATGGCCTCCGGGTGCCGAGGTACCTTCACCATCTCAGGTTGCTTGGTCTTTGGTGCCCGCAACGAAGCACGCTGCGTCCTCACCATCAAAGCGGATGATGTAGTTGAGTGAGGAAAGTTGGTCGAAGGGTTAGATTTCCTCTGGAACTCCGGGGTCTGCGCCCGGAGCGTATTATCTTCTATGGACATGGGGGAATCCTGTGGTTTACTCAGCACAGGTAGCGGGCGTCTGTCCCAGCCCTTCCGTTGAAACAGCTCGTCTATTTCCCCGTCATCCCCACAGTCTGACAACGACTCTAGGTCGGAGGTGTCATACATCTCGGCGGGAAGGTAGTCTCTAGTAGACGGAAGGCTACCCTCCCTTTCGGGCTCCACCGGCTGTGAACTCCCGACACCTCCAACCAACACCGCAGTCCCAGCCCCTAGCTGACCTGGACCTACTGAAGAACTGGGATGTCCGGGACTCTCTTCTCTACCGGCGCCATCCAGGCCAGGCAAGCGGCGGGGTGAAGCTCGACCACGACCACAGGAGGCCTGCACCAGGCCTATCTTCCTCTTCGGGGGTGGCAGCAGGGAGTCTGTGGTGACCGAAGCAGTGTCTTCGGATTTTTCTCTCTCAATCTCTGGTTAGGCAGTCACTTCGCCCTGGTCAGCGCGTACGGGGACCTCCGCAGAGGCCTGGATCTCTCCCTCCGGAGTGGCGGTTCCTGTGATGCAATTGAGGCGTAGGGCCCGGGGCCTTTCCGTGTATGGTTCAACCTCAAAAAGGAACTCCTTGCAGGCCTCAAATCGCCCGAATGGCTTTAGTTGGACCACCAGTCCCGAGCATCCGGGACAGATCACACCGAGAGCCTCCGTGTCTCTGCATGAATACAGAGCCAACTGTCCTCGGGGCCTAAGTCTTATCCCCGTGTCTGTCAGGGGAGCAGCAAATGCAGTCATCTTCGTGGGGTAAGGTACCGGTATCCACGGGGAGCTTGAGGCCATCCCGACCACTTGCTGTTCCATCACGCGCTGACCACGCGCCGGAGTCTCCACGTGTATCTCCACACGTGGCCAGACTCCTCCCACAACTTGTACATTTTCGTGGGCTTCCGCCAGCCTCCGCCCACGAATTGTACAGTCATGGGGTGCCTCGTGGCGCAGTGCATTAACAGTCCCCACATGTAGTACTTCACACAGCTGGACCTTTCCCTTTCTACGCTCCTCTGCGTCGGCCTTTCCCGACTTAGGGTCATGTCCACAACTCCGAGCAGGGATGCACTCTGGCCAATCACTTGGCCGACCCGCTCGGAACTCCTCCGGGCAGCAAAGTTCAAACACAGACGCTCTCAGTTCCATCGCCAAGACACACGATATCCCGGACGACGAGCCCCCACGTGTAGCGGCCACCCCCACACCCCGTCTTCTTTAGCCTAGGGGTATGTCACGCGACAGGGGTGAGGTGCGCTACGGTCCATGTCCTCCCCACTACTTGCGGGCGAGGTGAAGGCCAATACCTAATGTTTCCTCGGGCCGGTGTCCTGAACATGTACCGAGTCTGTCGTGCAGAAACCACCAAACCACCCTTTGCTCCCATTAACAGAGTCCATACACCGATCACAGTCCAACGGTTAGATTTATTTCGTATCTTCAGTTACAGAGCAATGCAATGGCATGATACGGTGGAATGAGCAGGTCGAGGCACTATACTGATCTGGGTCCCTACACCCCCTATGCTATGACCAAGGGTTGTAGGAGTCTCGACATGAATACCTCCGTTGCGCTGCGGGCCTCTATCAGGGGAAAATGTCCTCCAAGGGAGTTACTGTAGGCCCATCCGTCACCGGGTTGACACTACACCGGGTCTTCGAACGAGTGACCTCCCCAGCCTCCTCACCTCAGATGCGGGTCCCCTCGCAAGGGGCGCCCTGGAGCAACTCCACCCTCGCGGGACCCAGTTGGAGTCACCGGGTCCCAGGCCTCCTCAATAGTACCTCACCCCAGGCTGAAGGTGCCTGGGATGGACTCCATCTTCGTCCCGGCCAGGCCTAGGGCGCCTGGGCCGGAACCTTGAACCGCCCGCACCCAGGCTGAAGGTGCCTGGGTGCGTGAAGAGATGATCCCCGAACAAAGACCTCGTGGCGAGGGCGTCTCCCCCTTTTATCTCCTCCCGTCGACACCACGGCGGGTACCCCGCCCCGGCCGTACCATCTCCAGGAAGCGACAAAGAAGGGTAGCACTGCGGTAGTGATTCTACCCAGAGCCAGTAGGTACACTGACACCTACTGGTCGAAGAGAATATTACACCACCCAATCCTCCACGAATAAGAAAAAGGGGTCTGAACCCTAACATAATTACACACTTGGGTCACACTACTCCCCAAGTGTACCCCACTAAATTGAGGACCCCGCTACACTTGCATGTCCCCCTCGGATATCCAGCAAGTGCACTTGTAGTGCAAAGTAGATTTGCCTTTAGTAAATAAACCCCAAAGTCCAAAATACCTAATAATTTGGGGTGTACCCTGCAAAATGCTGGAGTGCAATGTACATAATGGGGAAACTATTTAGATTGACCTGTGTGTCCCCAAGGAAAGACATTGGTAGGGATTTCCCCTCACTTCCTGTGTGGCTATGTGACAGGAAGTGAATTATTTGGAAGGATAAAGTGGCCAAATGTGGGAGTTGTCTTCACCCTATCAGGGGTGCAGACATTCCCAAAAACTGTCTAGACTTGTAATCCCTCTGCACTCTATCCCCAAGCAAAAATAAGAAAGGATTTCATTTAGTTTAACTTTGCAAAGACACATTCCTAAGTTGAATTGTGATGCATGTCAATGGCTCATTTAGACCCTCTTTAATCACTTGAGATCAGCGCTATAACTGATCGACGGCCACAGCACGGTCCTCAATTGCCGGGAGTCTGTCAATAGACGTCCTTTCCTTCGCGCGCGCGCTGTGGTCACTGAGTCACTGAGACTTGGGGGATGACAGATCCGAGGAAGGGGCCAATCCCTGCCCCTTACCATGTGATCAGCTGTCAGCCAATGACAGCTGATTACGTGATGTAAACAAAAGCTGGGTAATGGTTTTTGTTTTCTCCTTGTGCTGACAGCGTGAGCATAAAAAAGGCAATCACCGGCTTATGTGCAAGGGACATCGGGCCCGAAGAGGAAGAGGCAATTCTGCATCATCTGTGACAATCAGAAGCCCCTGCCAGTGCCACCTATCAATGCCCACCACTGGTGCCAATCAGTGCCACCTAGCAGTGCTGCCTATCAGTGCCCATCACTGCCAACTATTGTGATTACCTAGCAGTGCCACTTCTCAATGCCCACCAGTGCCAACTAGCAATGTCACCTCTCAGTGCCCACCCTTGCCACCTTATCAGAGCCCATCAGTGCAGTCTCATCAGTGTACATCAATGAAGGAGAAAAATTACCTTTTTTCTAAATTTTCGAAATATTAACCACTTCCCTACCGCCCACTGTCAAATGACGTCCTTGGCTTTGTGCGGTGACATCTGAATGATGCCTGCAGTTGCAGGCATCATTCAGATATTCTTTTCAGCCGGCGATTCTGTGCACGATAAAAACAATCATAGCGGCAGTTCCGCCGCTTGATCGTTCTTATAGGCGGTGGGAGGGGGGAACGTCCCCCCCCCTCTCGCCGCCATCCGGTGCTTCTCCTGGCTCTCCCGTGCCATCTGGGGCTCGAAGAACGAATTGGCCAGCGCCGGATGGGAAGCATAGAGATGACTGGTGACCAGATGGTCACCAGTCATCTCTATGACCGTCGGAGGCCCGGGCGCGACGTTATGACATCACGCCGGGTTCCCGTATGTAAACAAAGCCGTGATCTTGGCTGTCAGCATGAGATCGGTGAATTTTTTTGACCGATCTCATGCCTTCCAGCCTGGAGGAGAGATGTGGGGTCTTATTGACCCTGCATCTCTCCATAAAGAGGACCTGTCACAATAGATTCATATTACAAGGGATGTTTACATTCCTTGTAATAGGAATAAAAGTGATCAAAAAAACAAAAAAGTTAAAAAAAGAGTAAAAAATAAAAAAAAGTAAAAAACAAAAAAAATAATAATAAAAAAAATAAAAAAACACCCATGTCTCCAGTAGCTTGCGCTCAGAAGCGAACACACAAGTAAGTCCCGCCCACATAAGTAAACGCCGTTCAAACCACACATGTGAGGTATTGCTGCATGCATTAGAACGAGTGCAACAATTCTAGCACTAGACCTCCTCTGTAATATGAAAATGGTAACGTGTAAAAAAATTAAAACATCGCCTAGGGAGATTTTTAAGTGCTGAAGTTTGGTCTCATTCCATGAGTGTGCGTGACATGTTAGGTATCTATTTACTCAGCATAACAACATCTTTCACATTATACAAAAAAATTGGGATAACTTTACTGTTTTGTAATTTTTTTAAATTCATGAAACCATTTTTTTTCCCAAAAAAAGGCGTTTGAACATTTATTGCGCAAATACCGAGCGAGATAAAAATTTGCAATGACCGCCATTTTATTCCCTAGGGTGTCTGCTAAAAAAACATATATATATATATATATATATATATATATATATATATAATGTTTGGGGTTTTGAAGTAATTTTATAGCCATAAATTTATGATTTTTACATGAAGGAGAGAAGTGCCAGAATAGGCCCAGTGCTGAAGTGGTTAAAATATCCAAATATTTTTTTTTTTAGTCGGTCTTTTGTATTTATAGAAAAAAAAATGCAGAGGTGATCAAATAGCACCAAAAGAAAGCTCTATTTGTGTGCAAAAAAATAATACATTTTCATTGGGTTACAGTGTTGTATGAGCGCGCAATTGTCATTCAAAGTGCATCAGCGCTGAAATTTGAAAATTGGTCTGGGCAGAAAAGGGGGGTTTAAGTGGCCAGTAAGCAAGTGGTTAATATAAGGCTACATGCACATGGATGTTTTTCCAGCCGCTTGTTTGAGCGTTTTTTACAGCTTAAAAACGGCTCTCCCTGTTAGCCTATGGCCTCATGGCCACCATGGCGTTTTTGAGCTGTAAATGGCATAGGCGTTTTTAGGCCCCATGTACACGGGACGCTGGTGCAAAGTCTTCAGAACTAAGGTTGAAAGCGGCGTTTAGAAAGGCGCACTTTGTGGCGTTTGCATGCTGCGTTTTACCACATTTGCGTCTATATGAGATTAGTTAGGAAACATCATAAGGAGCCGCCCTAAGCTCCAAAAACAGTATTATTAACCATTTCAGCTATTTTGTGAGACCAGAGTGAGTATCAGCAGCTGAGAGAGCAGCAGTGTACTTGTATTTAGCGTGTCACTTGCCCCAAGTTGTGGATTGTCCACTTGCCACGTCACCTGCCCCAAGTTGTGGATTGTCCACTTGCCACGTCAGCTGCCCCAAGTTGTGGATTGTCCACTTGCCACGTCACCTGCCCCAAGTTGTGGATTGTCCACTTGCCATGTCACCTGCCCCAAGTTGTGGATTGTCCACAATGCAATGGAAGCAATTTCATTTTATTTTTTTATATATATATATATATTTTTAATGTTTTTTCCTCATTTGCCATAATTTTTGAGTTTATCAATGTAAAAAAATAGGTCACCTTTAAAAACGCTTCTAAACGAAAATGCGGCTAAACGCCGGTACCGCGTCTGAAACGTAGAAATCTTTGGCGTCTGAAGACATTTTTTGGCTTTGTAAAAAACGAGGTTAAACGCAACTGCAGATTTTTTTTCCAGGCCAAAAACAGTGTTTTGGATGTAATAGAATTCAATGGACCCGCATCCAAAACGCAAGTACCGTGATTTTTCGGCGATTTTAAAAAATTTTTAACCTGTTTATAGCTGGTTGTTAAAGGAAATGTAAAAAAAATAAACATTGCCGGCTCTAAAAAAAAAATCTAGAAAAAAAACAGCGTGGGGTCCCCCCCCCCAGGTCCATACCAGGCCCTTGGGTCTAGTATGGATTCAAACCCCACCAAAATGAAAAAAAAATGGCGTGGGGGTCCCCCCAAAATCCATACCAGGCCCTCCAGGTCTGGTATGGATTTTAAGGGGAACCCTGCGCCAAACTTAAAAAAAAAATAGCGTGGGGGTCCCCCTAAAAATCCACACCAGACCCTTTATCCGAGCACGCAACCTGGCAGGCCGACAGGAAAAGAGAGGGGGACGAGAGAGCGGCCCCCCCTCCCTCCTGAACCATACCAGGCCACACGCCCTCAACATGGGGAGGATATCCCCATGTTGATGGGGACAAGGGCCTCTTCCTGACAACCCTGGCCGTTGGTTGTCGGGGTCTGAGGGCGGGGGGCTTATCGGAATCCGGGAGCCCCCTTTAATAAGGGGGGACCCCAGATACCGGCCCCCCACCCTATGTGAATGAGTATGGGGTACATCGTACCCCTACCCATTCACCTGGTGGAAAAAAAAGTCAATAAAAAACACAACACAGGTTTTTAAAGTCATTTATTAGGCAGCTCCGGGGGTCTTCTTCCGACTTCGGGGGTCTTTCTGCCGGGCGCCCCGCTATCTTCTTCCAGCTCTTTTGCTAGCGGGGTCCCGGTCTTCATCATCGTCTTCTTCCGACTTCGGGGGTCTTTCTGCCGGGCGCCCCGCTATCTTCTTCCAGCTCTTTTGCTAGCGGGGTCCCGGTCTTCATCGTCGTCTTCTTCCCTCTTCTCTCCACCCGATGTTGCCTCGTCGCTGTCTGCCGCTAGAATGCCACCTGCTGACCCCGCCCCCGTATCAGTCCCATCATTTCCCGGGACTGTGACGTCATACGGGGGCGGGGTCAGCGGGTGGCATCAACCGGTGACCACGCCCCATGCCAATATAAGTGGGTGCGCTCCACCCACACAGCATTGTAGCGGCAGACAGCGATGAGGCAACATCGGGCGGAGAGAAGAGGGAAGAAGACGACGATGAAGACCGGAACCCCGCTAGCAAAAGAGCTGGAAGAAGATAGCGGGGCGCCCGACAGAAGGCAGAAAGAACCGGAGATCGTGGAAAAGGCACCGGAGAGCGGGAGAAGAACCGGAGAGCGCGGAGACGACACCGGAGAACAGAACAAGAGACCCCCAAAGTCAGAAGAAGACGACGATGAAGACCGGGACCCTGCTAGCAAAAGAGCTGGAAGAAGATAGCGGGGCGCCCGGCAGAAAGACCCCCGAAGCCGGAAGAAGACCCCCGGAGCTGCCTAATAAATTACTTTAAAAACCTGTGTTGTGTTTTTTATTGACTTTTTTTTTCCACCAGGTGAATGGGTACGATGTACCCCATACTCATTCACATAGGGTGGGGGGGCCGGGATCTGGGGGCCCCCTTATTAAAAATTCTGAAAAGCCCGCCGCCCACAGACCCCGACAACCAACGGCCAAGGTTGTCGGGAAGAGGCCCTTGTCCCCATCAACATGGGGGCAGGTGCTTTGGGGTGGGGGAGCGCAGGGTGCCCCCCTGCCCCAAAGCACCCACCCCCCCATATTGAGGGCATGCGGCCTGGTACGGTTCCGGAGGGGGGGCTGCGTGCTCGGATAAGGGTCTGGTATGCTCCTTAAAATCCATACCAGACCTAAGGGCCTGGTATGCTCCTGGAGGGGAACCCATGCCGGTTTTTTAATAAAAATTTGGCATGGAGTTCCCCTTCATTATTCATACCAAACACAGGGGACAGCAAGCAAGAGGCTTGCAGTACCCTGTGCCGAGAACCAGCGCAATGGCATCGCGCTGGAGACATTCTCGGGCAGGTAGTCGCCTCTAGGACACGACTTGAGCGGCTGCTTCACGCTCAAGTCGTGTCCAAGTTGCCTCGCAAAGTCGCGCTGTTCCACTGTCAACCGGCACACGAGTCGCCCTGCGAGTCGGATTGTCTTCATTCGACTTCCCGGGCGACCTCTATTCAAATCAATGGGCTCCCATAGGGAACCATTCATTTTGAATAGAGCGCCGCTCAAATTTTTATTTACTATAGCAGTGCGCCGCCGGTTCCTGCGCTCAATTAAGGATTTATCCGGCGCACCAATTAATGTATGAATCGGCGCAGCGCACTGTTTATAGTAAATCACCCCCTCTGTGTATACCACTTATTTTAACCACTTAACGACCGCCCACTGTAATTATACGTCGGCAGAATGGCACGGACAGGCACAATCACGTACCTGTACGTGCCTGCCTTCGTATGGGTGGGGGGTCCAATCAGAGCTTCGGGAGCGATCTGTGATGAGGGGGCCGCCATTCGATTCTGGCCACCCCCTCGCGATCGCTCCCGGCGAATCAAATGCTTCCTCTGCCTGTGTAATGTTTACACAGGCAGGAGGAAGTGATGTCATCCTTCATGCGGCGCTCACATATACCGAGTGCCGCATGAGAGAAGACACAAAGGTTAGTGTACTAAACAGCACACTGACACCACACACATAGGCACATGATCGCCCCCCCAGGCCCCCCCAGATCACCCCCCAGCCCCCAGTCACAGTGTCACTGATTGCAGTGACCATTTATTTACTGATCACTGCAATCAGTGACATTTGTGACTGTAAAAGTGTCACTAAAGTTAGTTTTAGGTCCAGTGTAGCCCCCTAACCCTCCCCTAATAAAGGTTTAACCCCTTGATCGCCCCCCAGGTAACCCTTTCACCCCCTAGCACCGCCGTCACTAAGCGATCGTTTTTCTGATCACTGTTTTAGTGTCGGTGATGCCGATCGGTAGCCAGTTATTTTTTTTAGGTTCGCCGCAGGTTTTTATAGCGTCGGGTACCCCCATATATTACCTAATAAAGGTTTAACCCCTTGATCGCCCCCCCAGGTAACCCTTTCACCCCCTAGCACCGCTGTCACTAAGCGATCGTTTTTTTTCTGATCGCTGTTTTAGTGTCGGTGATGCCGATCGGTAGCCAGTTATATTTTTTAGGTTCGCCGCAGGTTTTTATAGCGTCGGGTACCCCCATATATTACCTAAAGGTTTAACCCCTTGATCGCCCCCCCAGGTAACCCTTTCACCCCAATTTGCCAGTGTCACTAAGCGATTGTTTTTCTGATTGCTGTCTTAGTGTCGGTGATGCCGATAGGTAGCCAGTTATTTTTTTTACAATCGCCGCAGGTTTTTATAGCGTCGGGTACCCCCACATATTACCCAATAAAGGTTTAACCCCTTGATTGCCCCCCCAGGTAACCCTTTCACCCCTTAGCACCGCTGTCACTAAGCGATCGTGTTTCTGATCGCTGTCTTAGTGTCGGTGATGCCGATAGGTAGCCAGTTATTTTTTTTAGGTTCGCCACAGGTTTTTATAGCGTTGGGTACCCCCATATATTACCTAATAAAGGTTTAACCCCTTGATCGCCCCCCCAGGTAACCCTTTCACCCCCTTTTGCCAGTGTCACTAAGCGATAGTTTTTCTAAACGCTGTCTTAGTGTCGGTGATGCCGATAGGTAGCCAGTTATTTTTTTTAGGTTCGCCGCAGGTTTTTGTAGCGTCGGGTACCCCCATATATTTACCTAATAAAGGTTTAACCCCCTAATTGCCCTAGTTAACCCTTTCATCAGTGATCACCAATTAAGTGTTACGGGTGACGCTGGTTAGTTAGTTTGCTTTTTATAGTGTCAGGGCACCCGCCGTATATAACCCAATAAAGGTTTAACCCCCTGATCGCCCGGCGGGTGATATCAATTAGGTTTTAGCATCAGAGAGGGTCTGCGTCACACCCCAGGCAGCGTCAGGTTAGTGCCAGTAACGCTAAAACCCACACGTGAAGCATACACCTCCCTTAGTGGTATAGTATCTGAACAGATCAATATCTGATCTGATCAGATCTATACTAGCGTCCCCAGCAATTTAGGGTTCCCAAAAATGCAGTGTTAGCGGGATCAGCCCGGATACCTGCTAGCACCTGCGATTTGCCCCTCCGTCCAGCCCAGGCCACCCAAGTGCAGTATCAATCGATCACTGTCACTTGCAAAACACAACACACATAACTGCAGCGTTCGCAGAGACAGGCCTGATCCCTGCGACTCCAGTGCTGTAGGAGGTGATTTCACCACCACAGTTAAAAAAAAAAGCATATATGCCGAAGCATTGGGGCAGCAGGGGCGGAGGAGCGGAGGAGCGATTTTGCTCCTAATGCCGCGTACATACGGTCGAAATTCCGAAGGAGGCATGCCCGTGGAAAAGTCCGACCATGTGTGTGCGGCATAACTTTTGCGGGAGGATGCCCCCATGCTTCGGCATATATAAATGGTGCATGTATGCCCATCATTAGAAGTGGGTGGATGAAGGGCGGCATTCTAATGGTGGACATACCCACCGATCAATCTCTTTTTTCGTTCAGCCAACAGGCTGCATGAAAAAAAAGATTACAATACATGTCCAACAAGGACCAGCATGTTGCTGGACTTTGAATGGTTATACCAGATTGATGCCTGTGGGTTTAGGTATCATCTTGGTATCATTCTTTTCAGCCAGCGGCCAGCTTTCATGTAAAAGCAATCCTAGTGGCTAATTAGCCTCTGGACTGCTTTTACAAGCAGTGGGAGGGAATGTCCCCCCCGGATATAAAAAGCGCCATTGGGAAATTGGGTAAGCATTTTATCACACCGATCTTGGTGTGGTCAGATGCTTTGAGGGCAGAGGAAAGATCTAGGGTCTAATAGACCCCAGTTTTTTCAAAAAAAGAGTACCTGTCACTACCTATTGCTATCATAGGGGATATTTACATTCTGAGATAACAATAAAAATGATTAAAAAAAAATATATGGAAGGAACAGTTTAAAAAAAAAAAAAAGCAAAATTAATAATAAAAAAAAAAAGCACCCCTGCCCTGCTCTTGCGCAATGGCGAACGCAAGCGTCGGTCTGGCGTCATATGTAAACAGCAATTGCACCATGCATGTGAGGTATCACCGCGAAGGTCAGATCGAGGGCAGTAATTTTAGCAGTAGACCTCCTCTGTAAATCTAACGTGGTAACCTGTAAAGGCTTTTAAAGGCTTTTAAAAATGTATGTAGTTTGTCGCCAATGCGCGTTTGTGCGAAATTTTAAAGCATGTCGTGTTTGGTATCTATGTACTCGGCCTAAGATCATCTTTTTTATTTCATCAAACATTTGGGCAATATAGTGTGTTTTAGTGCATTAATACTGCTGCGCAAATACTGTGTGGAAAAAAAAAATGCAACACCCACCATTTTAATCTGTAGGGCCTTTGCTTTAAAAAAATATATAATGTTTGGGGGTTCAACATAATTTTCTTGCAAAAAAAAAAATGTTTTCATGTAAACAAAAAGTGTCAGAAAGGGCTTTGTCTATAAGTGGTTAGAAGAGTGGATGTAAGTAAGCTTCCTAATGTTGTGTATAAAATGCCAGAACAGTTCAAAACCCCCCAAATGACCCTATTTTGGAAAGTAGACACCCCAAGCTATATACTGAGAGGCATGTCGAGTCCATTGAATATTTTATATGTTGACACAAGTTACGGAAAAAAGACAATTTATTTTTAATTTTTATTTTTTTTACACAAAGTTGTCACTAAATGATATATTGCTCAAACATGCCATGGGCATATGTGGAATTACACCCCAAAATACATTCTGTTGCTTCTCCTGAGTACGGGGATACCACATGTGTGAGACTTTTTGGGAGCCTAGCCGCGTACGGGACCCCAAAAACCAAGCACCGCCTTCAGGCTTTCTAAGGGTGTAAATTTTTGATTTCACTCCTCACTGCCTATCACAGTTTCGGAGGCCATGGAATGCCCAGATGGCACAAAACCCCCCCAAATGACCCCATTTTGGAAAGTAGACACCCCAAGCTATTTGCTGAGAGGTATGGTGAGTATTTTGCAGATCTCGCTTTTTGTCACAAAGTTTTGAAAATTGAAAAAAAAAATTATTATCTTTCTTCATTTTCAAAAACAAATGAAAGCTGTAAAATACTCACCATGCCTCTCAGAAAATAGCTTGGGTGTCTACTTTCCAAAATGGGGTCATTTAGGGGGGTTTTGTGCTATTTTGGCATTTTATGGCCTTCGAAACTGTGATAGGTAGTGAGGAGTGAAATCAAAAATTTGCGCCCTTAGAAATCCTGAAGGCGGTGCTTGGTTTTTGGGGGCCCGTACGCAGCTAGGCTCCCAAAAAGTCCCACACATGTGATATCCCCGTACTCAGGAGAAGCAGCAAAATGTATTTTGGGGTGCAATTCCACATATAACCATGGCATGTGTGAGCAATATATCATTTAGTGACAACTTTTTGTAATTTTTTATATTTTTTTGTCATTATTCAATCACTTGGGACAAAAAAAAAATATTCAATGGGCTCAACATGCCTCTCAGCAATTTCCTTGGGATGTCTACTTTCCAAAATGGGGTCATTTGGGGATGGTTTTGTACTGCCCTGCCATTTTAGCACCTCAAGAAATGAGATAGGCAGTCATAAATTAAAAGCTGTGTAAATTCCAGAAAATGTACCCTAGTTTGTAGACGCTATAACTTTTGCGCAAACCAATAAATATACGCTTATTGAAATTTTTTTTACTAAAGACATGTGGCTGAATAAATTTTGGCCTAAATGTATGACTAAAATTGAGTTTATTCGATTTTTCTTATAACAAAAAGTAGAAAATATCATTTTTTTTTCAAAATTTTCAGTCTTTTTCCGTTTATATCGCAAAAAATCAAAATCGCAGAGGCAATCAAATACAATTAAAAGAAAGCTCTATTTGTGGGAAGAAAAGGACGCAAATTTCGTTTCGGTACAACATTGCATGTCCGCACAATTTCCGGTTAAAGCAGCGCAGTGCAAAATTCTGAAAACACCTCTGGTCCTTTAGCTACAAAATGGTTCGGGGCTTAAGTGGTTAAGACATATATTTATTCATTTTAAATATAACACGTCTTTTACACATAATTTTACCCCCTTTTTTAGTAATTTTTTGAGTTTTATCATCTTAATTCAAGTTCCTCTTCTTATATGTGGTTCCTCCTATTTGTATTTATATGTATTTATTAATATCGATTTTAGATATAATAAAAATATATATACATATAAAAAATATATATCGATATTTTATATCACCTCATATTATTCCATATATTTCTCATGGACTTCATGTATTTTACTGTATGTTTTTATACAGTTTAAATTTTACGTGCGTTTTCAACATACATTATTTGTTCTCATTGCCATTCAAATAGACACTGTTAGTTACACAGTCCAGGCTGTTGATTACACTATTGTGTTGACAACACATTCTCTTACAACAATATATCTCCAGGCATCCCTATCTGTATTTATTCATAGGTAGATCTTGTTCCATATCTGGTGCGCTTATCCATTCCTACATCTGACAATAGCTCCCATATGGTTGCAGATCAGGGCGCTAAGACACACTCATTTACGATTGTTGAAATGAATTATCAGTATTTTTTCGTCTATGTATTGTTCTTTATTCTAGACAGAATACTTGCCTTGCTCATATGGTTTTAATAATTTTTAATAATTTTTACTTAAGTGCTGTTATTCTTTTAAAGCTTTTCTTCACTTTAGCAATGCACTGTCAGCGTCCAATCAGGCGACAGAGTGTAGCGCCTGTCATCTGTTGCCGAGGACGCTGATTGGTTGCTGCTCTATGGCACAGGGATTTAAGATCTGCGGGAACGTCGTGATGTTATGCCCTCGGTTGAAGTCAGATGACGAAACGCATCAGGGCGTAACCACGACAACGCGCGACCCGGAAGTGACGTTTGCGCTCCAAGTCTGCGCTCCACCATCCATTGCTCCCACCAGGAAGTTTCTGCAGGATCTGCGAGAATACACACGCTCTCCATGTGACGGCTGGATAATGGTGATAGCGCCCTCTTGTGCCATTCTTTGCTCATTTTACTGCTTTTAAATGTACGCAGTTAGGTTAAAGGGGTCTCCCGCTGTGGTGGAAGGTACTCACTTGGACAATTGTTGATACTCACCTATATTACTCTGAACTGGTTATATCACACTACTACGTTCTGGACTTTATTCAGTGGTTTTTACCACGGGTTTATCATCGTCTTAATTTTTAGCGCTGTTTTGTGTAAATGAATGATCCAGATTATTGAACTGTTTTATTGTTTAACATTCCTTTTATATATATATATATATATTGTGACAGCAGGAAGGTAAAGTCACCTGGTTGCATCCAGGGGGGTAGATATATTTCGCCCAGATTCAGGCTTTACGCCGACTTATACAACTAGGTGGAGAGTTGTATAAGGCTAGTGGGCTCATGGATGACTCATACCTCTAGGGAGAGGGCTGGGCGTCGTACAGACAGGGAGTTGATGAGGCCAGCTGAAGCTTGTCAGCTCATTTAGGCCTCTATAAGAACTCCCAGCTTCATTAGATGTTAGCTCATGCCTGGAACCAGACCTGTGTGGACTGTCTAGGGAGAGTGAACCCCTGTGCGGTGAGGCAAAGCCTGTGTGGCTATTTGTTTGGACTTTTACTAAACCAGGGACTTAGGGACTAGGACAGCACTAGGCTGATCCCAGTTGTTAGTTAGGAAACCTGTATGTTTAGTCAGAGGTCAACTTGACCAGGATTTATTTTGGTTATGTTTCTTTTGCTTTGCTGTGTTTTGTCACTGTAAATAGAAAATAAACCGCACCTTTTTTTGATTTTGAAAACCACAACCTCCGTTTGCTGGGCCTGTTTTGTGTGGGGAGCCCATCCCGGGGGTCACACACACCCGCTGCCGAGCTAACCCCCTCACAGTTGGTGGAGAACCAGTGGCAGTTTTTTTTAAGCCAGCATGGAGGAGATACTGAAGCAGCTGGCTCTAGCAAATGCCAATCAACAGCAGACAAATGCAGGTTTGCAAAGGAGCCTTGCAGCCCAGCAGCAGACAAACGCAACTTTGCAACAGAGTCTGGAGGCTCAGCAACGAGCCCAGCAGCAATCTGAGGCCCGCTTCATAGACCTGTTGCAGAAGCAAGAGCAGAGACTACAACAACAGATGGAAGCAGTAATGCAGCAACGTCCGCAGACCAGTGAGGAAAGCCGTCCCACTAATACCGCGTCCTTTGGGGTGAGTCGTTTATTGACAAAAATGACTGGAGAGGATGATCCAGAGGTATTTTTGACCACATTTGAAAGGACCGCTGAAAGAGAAAAGTGGCCTGAGGAGCAGTGGGCTGGACTGGTGGCTCCTCTGTTAACTGGTGAATCGCAGAAAGCTTACTATGACCTAGAGCCTAACCAAGCAAAAGACTATGTGATGCTAAAAGCTGAAATATTGGCAAGGCTGGGTGTCACCCAGGCTGTCCGGGCTCAGCGTGTGCATAACTGGACTTTCCAGCTTGGAAAACCCCCCAGGTCTCAAATGTATGATCTCATTCACCTGAGCAGAAAGTGGCTACAGCCAGAGACTTTGTCCGCACCAAAGATTGTGGAACGTGTTGTAATGGATCGGTTTTTGAGAGCTCTTCCTACTGCCATCCAAAAGTGGGTAAGCCATGGAGACCCAGAGACGGCCGATGGTCTTGTGGATCGTGTGGAGAAATACTTGGCTACAGAGAACCTGACGGCCTCTTCCAGAGACACTCGGACTTTCCACCCTAAGACCAGACCATCCCCAGGGGCGGATAAGAGGATTCCAAGGGGTGAGGGTGGAGAGAGTGAGAGGGTGGGAGCTCTACCCCAAGTTTGGCGAGAACAGCCTGGGAAATCAGCGGCTCAAGAGGCGGCAAGAAGGATCGTTTGCTACCGCTGCCGGCAAGCGGGACATATTGCAGCCAATTGCCCGGTTGTGGAGGAACCCATGCAGTGTGACTTTCTGACGGGCAGACGTCAGTCGCTGTGTGCGACAGTCGCATGCACTGCCATTCGAGGAACTGAGAAACATTTATGCAAAATGTGTGTTAATGGTAGAAATGTTGTGGTATTGCTGGATTCAGGTAGCCTTGTGACCCTGATAAAGGCTGAGTTAGTTAAAACAGAGGTCTCTGGGAATAGCAAGGTAGCTGTTATTTGTGTGCATGGGGACACCCGAGAGTATCCAGTAACTACAGTGTGTTTCGAGACCCCCAAAGGTACCCTCTCTCATCCAGTGGGCTTAGTATCTCAGTTACCGCATGACGCCATTGTGGGAAGGGATTTTCCGAAGTTCTGGGAACTGTGGGATGATCCTGAGCCCCTCACTGGTGCCCCTATGTACCAGGAATGTGATAGCCAGAACTCCCCTGAGAGTGGTGAGGACTCTCCGGAATTTCCCTTATCAGTATTGGCAGGGGAGACTCAAGAAACTGGAGAGGAGCCCACCTCCTCAGACGAAAACCTACCGTCTGTGGAGTTTTCTGATCTTGAGGTTCACAGGGAAAACTTTGCCACAGAACAGTTGAAAGACCCCGCCCTAATAAAGGCACGGGAAAACGTAGTGAAAATAGATGGCGAGTTAGTGAACCCAGATAATACCTGCACTTACCCATACTTCAGCGTAGAGAAGGACCTACTGTATCGGGTGGCAAAAAGGGCAGAAGAAACCGTTGAGCAGCTTGTGGTGCCCAAACCTTACAGGAAGTTGGTGTTGGAGTTGGCCCATGGGCACATTCTTGGAGGTCATCTGGGGACAGAGAAAACCCGAGAGAGGGTATTACAGAGATTCTATTGGCCGGGGGTGATGAAGGACGTAGAAAATTATTGTTCCTCCTGCCCTGTGTGTCAGAGGTTGGCCCCGATGCCACATTTCCGTAGCCCGCTGGTCCCTCTACCCATCATTGAGGTCCCGTTTGAGAGGATCGCCATGGATTTGGTAGGTCCTATAATCAAGTCCGCTAGGGGGCACCAGTACATATTAGTTATAATGGACTATGCCACCCGTTATCCAGAAGCGATCCCTCTCCGAAATACCTCGGCCAAAACCATAGCCAAAGAGCTATCTCTTGTTTTTAGCCGGGTGGGTATTTGTAAAGAACTGCTTACGGACCAAGGTACACCCTTTATGTCCCGGGTTATGAAAGAGCTGTGTAAATTGTTCAAAGTGACGCAATTGCGTACGTCTGTGTATCACCCCCAAACCGATGGGCTGGTTGAAAGATTCAACAAAACCCTAAAACAAATGTTGAAGAAAGTGGTGGATAGAGATGGAAAGGATTGGGACTGTTTACTTCCTTATTTGATGTTTGCTATTAGGGAGGTGCCCCAATCCTCTACGGGATTCTCCCCCTTTGAGTTACTGTATGGGAGACACCCAAGAGGGCTGTTGGATATTGCCAAGGAAACTTGGGAAAGTGAGAGTTCTCCCCACAGGAGTGTGATTGAGCATGTCGCCCTGATGCAAGATCGAATTGCACAGGTAATGCCCATCGTGAAGGAACATTTGGCCCAAGCGCAGTTGGCACAGCAGAGAGTGTACAACCGTGGAGCCAAGACCCGTACCTTTTCCCCGGGGGATAGGATATTGGTACTTGTCCCTACGGTTGAAAGTAAATTCCTTGCCAAATGGCAAGGCCCCTACGAGATAATGGAAAAAGTGAGCGAAGTGAATTACAAGGTCAGACAACCAGGAAGGCGAAAGCCCGAACAGATATATCACGTTAATCTGTTGAAAGCCTGGAGGGATAGAGAGTCCCTAGTCGCAGACACTTGGTCACCAGCTCAAACTGGTTGCGTGATTCCTGAGGTTGGAATAGCAGCCACCTTGTCACAACCCCAACAACAGGAGGTTAAGGAGTTTGTGCTTCGCAACAAGGAGGTATTCTCTGAGCTGCCGGGACAAACATCTGGGGTAGAGCATGACATCATTACCCCGCCCGGTGAAAGGGTGAAGTTAAAACCCTATCGGATCCCAGAGGCTCGACGGGAGGCAATACGGGAGGAAGTACAGAAAATGCTGAACTTAGGGGTGATAGAGGAGTCCCAAAGTGATTGGTCTAGTCCCATCGTGTTGGTGCCTAAACCGGATGGGAGCTGGCGATTTTGTAACGATTTTCGTCAGTTGAACAAAGTTACAAAATTTGACACCTACCCCATGCCACGTATAGATGAGTTGATCGACCGGCTGGGAACAGCCCGATACATGACGACTCTTGACCTCACAAAAGGGTATTGGCAAATCCCCCTGGCCAAGTCGGCCAAAGAGAAAACCGCATTTGTAACCCCAGACGGGGCGTTCCAATATAAAAGAATGCCGTTCGGGTTACAGAATGCGCCGGCCACATTCCAGCGGAAAATGGACCAGATGCTGAGGCCCCATCGGAAGTATGCTGCGGCTTACCTGGATGACGTAATTGTCCATAGCACAGATTGGGCCTCACATCTGCCAAAAGTGCAAGCAGTCCTGGACTCTGTTCGGGAAGCGGGGTTTACGGCTAACCCCAAGAAGTGTACCATTGGGCAGGAGGAGGCCAAATATCTTGGGTACACCATTGGGAGGGGAGTAATAAAACCCCAACTCAACAAAGTCGAGGCCATCCAGAGTTGGCCACGTCCCAACAGCAAGAAGCAGGTACGAGCCTTTCTGGGAATCGCTGGGTATTATCGGCGATTCATTCCCCACTTTGCTTCTAAGGCTGTGCCCCTAACCAACCTGACGAAGGGGAAAGGGTCGGTCATGATTAAATGGACCCCCGAGGCTGAGGCAGCATTCCAGTTCTTGAAACAAGCCTTATGTAGCCAGCCAGTGTTGTACTCACCCGACTTCTCTAAAGACTTTGTCGTACAAAGTGATGCGTCAGATGTGGGGTTAGGAGCAGTATTGTCCCAGGTCTGGAACGGGGAAGAGCACCCAGTCATTTACCTCGCAGGAAGTTGAAGTCCCATGAGGTAAATTACGCCACCGTTGAAAAGGAGTGTTTAGCGGTGAAGTGGGCCCTAGATTCCCTTCGGTACTACCTGCTAGGTAGGCACTTTGACATGGTTACGGATCACGCTCCGTTAAAGTGGATGGCTCAAAACAAGGAAACAAATAGAAGAGTGAATAGGTGGTTCCTGGCCCTCCAGGAATTCAACTTCACAGCAAAGCATCGCCCTGGCGTTCAAATGGGGAATGTGGATGCTTTGTCTCGAGTACATGAATGCCTGATTGCTGGTGTTCCAACCCCGAGGTTAAAACAAGAGGGGGGGGTATGTGACAGCAGGAAGGTAAAGTCACCTGGTTGCATCCAGGGGGGTAGATATATTTCGCCCAGATTCAGGCTTTACGCCGACTTATACAACTAGGTGGAGAGTTGTATAAGGCTAGTGGGCTCATGGATGACTCATACCTCTAGGGAGAGGGCTGGGCGTCGTACAGACAGGGAGTTGATGAGGCCAGCTGAAGCTTGTCAGCTCATTTAGGCCTCTATAAGAACTCCCAGCTTCATTAGATGTTAGCTCATGCCTGGAACCAGACCTGTGTGGACTGTCTAGGGAGAGTGAACCCCTGTGCGGTGAGGCAAAGCCTGTGTGGCTATTTGTTTGGACTTTTACTAAACCAGGGACTTAGGGACTAGGACAGCACTAGGCTGATCCCAGTTGTTAGTTAGGAAACCTGTATGTTTAGTCAGAGGTCAACTTGACCAGGATTTATTTTGGTTATGTTTCTTTTGCTTTGCTGTGTTTTGTCACTGTAAATAGAAAATAAACCGCACCTTTTTTTGATTTTGAAAACCACAACCTCCGTTTGCTGGGCCTGTTTTGTGTGGGGAGCCCATCCCGGGGGTCACACACACCCGCTGCCGAGCTAACCCCCTCACAATATATATATAATTATATTGTTTCTAACATCTTCCAAAATAATAGAATCCTCTTTTGAAATTGGAATTTCGTATTGAATGAACTTGAATAGAAAAGATTAGAATAGATTGTAAAATAATAGAAAAGAATAGCATAGAAAAACAATAGAACAGAACAGAAAAAAATATAAAATATATATATATATATATATATATATATATATATATATAAAACCATCTTCCGAAATTCCAATTTCGTATACAATGAATTTGAATTCGAATAGAAAAGATTAGAATAGAGTAGAAAAGAATAGACTAGAAAAACAATAGAACAGAATAGAATAAAATATAACATATATTATATTTTATTCTATTCTCTTCTATTGTTTTTCTAGTCTATTATTTTCTATTATTTTCTATTCTAATCTTTTCTATTCAAATTCATTCTATACAAAATTAGAATTTCAGAAAATGGTTATATATATATATATATATAACAGGGTTAGGGTTAGGATTAACCCTAACCCTAATATTTATATATATAACCATTTTCCGAAATTCGAATTTCGGATAGAATGATTTTGAATTAGAATTAGAATAGAAACGATTAGAACAGAATAGAAAATAATAAACTAGAAAAACAATAGAACTGAATAGAATAAAATATAATATATATTTTATTTTATTCTATTCTATTGTTTTTCTAGTCTATTCTTTTCTAATCTGTTGTATTCAAATTCAAATTCATTCTATACAAAATTCGAAATTCAGAAAATGGTTATTATATATATATATATATATATATATATATATATATATATATATATATATATATATATATATAATAGGGTTAGGGTTAACCCTAACCCTAATATTTATATATATATATATATATATATATATATATATATATATATATATATATATAACCATTTTTCAAAATAAATTTCGTATAGAATGATTTTGAAGATTTTGAATTAGAATAGAAAAGATTAAAATAGAATAGAAAATAGAAAATAATAGAATAGAATAGAAAAACAATAGAACAGAATAGAATAAAATAGAATATATGTTTTTCTAGTTTATTCTTTTCTATTATTTTCTATTCTAATCTTTTGTATTCAAATTCATTCTATATGAAATTCGAATTTTGGAAGATGTTATATATATATATATATATATATATATATATATATATATTATTTTTTCTAACGTCTTCCAAAATTCAAATTTCATATAGAATGAATTTGGATAGAAAAGATTAGAATAGAATTGAAAATAATAAAAAAACAATAGAACAGAATAGAAAAAAATATATATAAAACCATCTTCTGAAATTGGAATTTTGTATAGAATGAACTTGAATAGAAAAGATTAGAATAGAATGTAAAATAATAGAAAAGAATAGCATAGAAAAACAATAAAACAGAACAGAAAAAAAAAACAAAAAAATAATAAATATATATATTTATATATAAAACCATCTTCCAAAATTCGAATTTCATATACAATGAATTTGAATTTGAATAGAAAAGATTAGAATAGAGTAGAAAAGAATAGACTAGAAAAACAATAGAATAGAAAATAATAAAATATATATTATATTTTACTCTATTCTGTTCTATTGTTTTTCTAGTCTATTCTTTTCTTTTTCTTTTCTATTCTAATCTTTTCTATTCAAATTCAAATGCATTCTATTCATTCTATACGAAATTCAAATTTCAGAAAATGGTTATATATATATATAATAGGGTTAACCCTAAAATATATATATATATATATATATATATATATATATATATATATATAACCATTTTCCAAAATTCGAATTTCGTATAGAATGATTTTGAATTAGAATAGAAAAGATCAGAATAGAATAGAAAATAGAAAAGAATAGAATAGAATAAAATATAATATATGTTTTTCTAGTTTATTATTTTCTATTATTTTCTATTCTAATCTTTTGTATTCAAATTTGAATTCATTCTATACGAAATTCGAATTTCGGAAGATGGTATATACACACACACATATATATTATATATTATATATTATTCTGTTCTGTTTCTTTTTTTATGCTATTCTTTTCTATTCTATTCTAATCTTTTCTATTCAAATTCGATTTCATTCTATACGAAATTAAAAATTCTGAAGTTGTTTTATATATATATATATATATATATATATATATATATATATATATATATATATATATTTATATATTATATATTTTTCTGTTCTGTTTTAGTGTTTTTCTAGTCTATTCTTTTCTATTCAAATCTTTTCTATTCAAATTCATTCTATACAAAATTCGAACTTCAGAAGCCATCTTCCGAAATTAGAATTTTGTATAGAAAGAATTTGAATTTGAATAGAAAAGATTAGAATAGAATAGAAAAGAATAGCATAGAAAAACAATAGAACAGAATAAAAAAAAAAAAATTATATATATATATACATATATATATATTGTGAGGGTGAGGCCCTGTACATCCTTAAAGAGTTTTGGTTTACGCCAGATTTGGTAAAGAAAGACATGCTGATTGAACAGCTGTGTCTTGGGCTATTTTGTTCTGACATGACTATGAATCAGGGCTCCACCCAACAGACAGGAAGTCTGTGTATGGGAGTCAGGTGGACTCCCATCCCTTGGAGAGGAGTCAGGCGTTGCATGGGTGCAGCCAGAGTATGCATGTCTGCAGGAGGCAGATGTCATTGGTGAAGTAAGCAACCAGGTGCTGACCGGGAGTAAGCGAGGAGTGAGCTTATCTCTTGGAAACTGTTTGTTCTGAGGAGCAGAAGGCCTAGGCTAAAGGCCTGAACAGCCAGATCGCAAGAGGGGTAGCCAGGAGGTAAACTGTTGAGTATGCAAGACACAGTAATGGTGGAACCCCCCTGCGAGGGCAACTGATGTATTTGTGCTTTTAAATAAAAGTGGGCTACCATGCCCTTAAATAGAGTTCCTGACTGGCTTGAATCACTGGAAAAACGCATCTACTACGAGAGCTGATAACCCCTAATCTTGCAATATATATATATATATATATATATATATATATATATATATATATATACTGTATATATATATTTCTATGCTATTCTTTTCTATTATTTTCTTTTCTATTCTATTGTAATCTTTTCTATTCAAATTCATTCTATATGAAATTCAAATTTCGGAAGATGGCTTCAGAAGTTCGAATTTCATATAGAATGAATTTGAATTTGAATAGAAATGATTTGAATAGCAAATAATAGACTAGAAAAACAATAGAACAAAACAGAATAAAATATTATATTTTATTCTATTCTGTTCTATTGTTTTTTTAGTGTTTTCTTTTCTATTATTTTCTATTCTATTCTAATCTTTTCTATTCTAATTCAATTTCATTCTATACGAAATTTGAATTTTGAAAAATGGCTATATGTAAATGTTTTTCGAATGCAGTAGAATTTTTTCGAATGTGATAGTTTTTTCTAATTCGTTCGATTTTTTTCAAATGCAGTAAAAAAAAAATTGAATACGGTAAATTTTTTCGAATTTGATCAAATTTTTAAATTTGATTGACTTTTTTTGAATTCGGTCAAAAACATTTCAAATTCTAATATGAAACTAATCTATTATAATCTTTTCTATTCAAATTTGATCTAATTCTATAAGAAATTCGAATTTCATATAGAATGAATTTGAACAGAAAAGATTAGAATAGAATAGGGAAGAATAGAAAAGAAAAACAACAGAACAGAATAGAATAAAATATAATATATATTATATTTTATTCTATTCTGTTCTATTGTTTTTCTATTCTTTTCTATTTTAGTTTCCATTTTTTTTAATTTTCCAATCTATTCTCGAATTCGAATTTATACTATTTGAATTTCGGAAGACAGTCATGTTCTATTTTATTTTATTCTATTAAATTCTATCCTATTCTTTTCTATTCTTTTTTTTATTCTATTGCTATTTTTGTTTTATATTCTATTTTATTGTATTTTTTAGAAAATCGATTTCTATTTTTTCAAATTCGATTCAAATTTGTTTTAGAATTCTAATTAGATTCTAATCGAATTTCGGTCGTAGTTTTTTCGAATTGAATCGTTTTTTCGGATTTGTTAAATTCGTTACTTTTGTAATTCGGAAATTCGGATGCATACGAATTTCCGAATAATGAAAAATTTGTCAGAATTTCGATTCAGAACGAAATGAAATGCACATGTCTAGGGCACATCACATCAGTGTACAGGGCACAGCACATCAGGGTAGAGGGCACAGCACATCAGGGTACAGGGCACATCAATCAGGGTACAGCACATCAGGGTACAGGGCACAGCACATCAGGGTACAGGGCACAGCACATCAGGGCACAGGGAACATCACATCAGGGCACAGCACATTAGGGGACAGCACATTAGGGTACAGGGCACAGCACATCAGGGCAAGCACATCAGGGTACAGGGCACAGCACATCAGGGTATAGCACATCAGAACACAGCACATCAGGACAGGGTACATCAGGGTACAGGACACAGCACATCATGGCACGTCAGGGCACAGTACATCAGGGTACAGGGCACAGCACATCAGGGCACAGCACATCAGGGTACAGGGCACAGCACATCAGGGTACAGGGCACAGCACATCAGGGTACAGGGCACAGCACATCAGGGCACAGCACATCAGGGTACAGGGAACATCACATCAGGGCACAGCACATCAGGGCACAGGGCACAGCACATTAGGGGACAGCACATCAGGGTACAGGGCACAACACATCAGGGCAAGCACATCAGGGTACAGGGCACAACACATCAGAACACATCACATCAGGACAGGGTACATCAGGGTACAGGACACCGCACATCAGGGCACATCAGGGCACAGTACATCAGGGTACAGGACACAGCACATCAGGGTACAGGGCACATCACATCAGGGTACAGGGCACAGCACATCAGGGCACAGCACATCAGGGCACAGGGCACATCAATCAGGGCACAGCACATCAGGGTACAGGGCACAGCACATCAGGGCACAGCACATCAGGGTACAGGGAACATCACAGCAGGGCACAGCGCATCAGGGCACAGGGCACAGCACATTAGGGGACAGCACATCAGGGTACAGCACATCAGGGCAAGGACATCAGGGTACAGGGCACAGCACATCAGGGTATAGCACATCAGAACACAGCACATCAGGACAGGGTACATCAGGGTACAGGACACAGCACATCAGGGCACGTCAGGGAACAGTACATCAGGGTACAGGACACAGCACATCAGGGTACAGGACACAGCACATCAGGGTATAGCACATCAGGACACAGCACATCAGGGTACAGGACATCAGGGCACAGGTAACAGGACATCAGGGCATCAGTACACAGCACATCAGGGCACACGACATTGAGGCACAGGACATCAGGGCACATAGCACATCAGGGCACGGGGCACATCAGGGCACATGGCACATCAGGGCACGGGGCACATCAAAGCACATGGCACATCAGGGCACATAGCACATCAGGGCACATAGCACATAAGGGCACAGGGCACGGGGCACATCAGGGCACATGGCACATCAGGGCACAGGGCAAATCAGGGCATGGGGCACATCAGGGCACATCAGAGTACAGGGCACAGGACACAGCACATCAGGGTACAGGGCACATCACATCAGGGCACAGCACATCAGGGTACAGGGCACAGCACATCAGGGCACAGCACATCAGGGCACAGCACATCAGGGTACATGGCACATCACATCAGGGCACAGAACATCAGGGCACAGCACATCAGGGCACAGCACATCAGGGCACAGCACATCAGGGTACAGGACACAGCACATCAGGGCACAGCACATCAGGGCAAAGCACATCAGGGTACAGAACATCAGGGTACAGCACATCAGGGTATAGCACATCAGGACAGGGCACATCAGGGTACAGGACACAGCACATCAGGGTACAGGGCACAGCACATCAGGGCACAGGGCACAGCACATCAGGGTACAGGGAACATCACAGCAGGGCACAGCACATCAGGGCACAGGGCACAGCACATCAGGGCACTGGGCACAGCACATCAGGGTACAGGGAACATCACAGCAGGGCACAGCACATCAGGGCACAGGGCACAGCACATTAGGGGACAGCACATCAGGGTACAGGGCACAACACATCAGGGCAAGGACATCAGGGTACAGGGCACAGCACATCAGGGTATAGCACATCAGAACACGGCACATCAGGACAGGGTACATCAGGGTACAGGACACAGCACATCAGGGCACGTTAGGGCACAGTACATCAGGGTACAGGACACAGCACATCAGGGTACAGGGCACAGCACATCAGGGTATAGCACATCAGGACACAGCACATCAGGGTACAGGACATCAGGGCACAGGTAACAGGGCATCAGTACACAGCACATCAGGGCACACGGCATTGAGGCACAGGACATCAGGGCACGGGGCACATCAGGGCACGGGGCACATCAGGGCACGGGGCACATCAGGGCACATGGCACATCAGGGCACGGGGCACATCAAAGCACATGGCATATCAGGGCACATAGCACATCAGGGCACATAGCACATCAGGGCACGGGGCACATCAGGGCACATGGCACATCAGGGCACAGGGCAAATCAGGGCATGGGGCACATCAGAGTACAGGGCACAGGACAAAGCACATCAGGGTACAGGGCACATCACATCAGGGCACAGCACATCAGGGCACAGCACATCAGGGCACAGGGCACAGCACATCAGGGTACAGGGCACATCACATCAGGGCACAGAACATCAGGGCACAGGGCACAGCACATCAGGGTACAGGACACAGCACATCAGGGCACAGCACATCAGGGCACAGCACATCAGGGTACAGCACATCAGGGTATAGCACATCAGGACAGGGCACATCAGGGTACAGGACACAGCACATCAGGGCACGTCAGGGCACAGCACATCAGGGCACAGGGCACAGCACATCAGGGTATAGCACATCAGGACACAGCACATCAGGGTACAGGACATCAGGGCACAGGTCACAGTACATCATGGCATCAGGGCACAGCACATCAGGGCACATGACATTGAGGCACAGCACATCAGGGCACAGGACATCAGGGCACATAGCACATGAGGGCACATAGCACATCAGGGCACGGGGCACATCAGGACACGGGGCACATCAGGGCACATAGCACATCAGGGCACGGGGGACACATCAGGGCACATAGCACATCAGGGCACATAGCACATCAGGGTATGGGGCACATCAGGGCACATTTGGGCACATCAGGGCACATAGCACATCAGGGCACATAGCACATCAGTGCACATCGGGGCACATCAGGGCACATAGCACATCAGGGCACAGGGCACATAGCACATCAGGGCACAGGGCACGGGGCACATAGCACATCAGGGCACGGGGCACATGGTACATTATGGGGCACATCGGGGCACGTGGCACAGGGCACATAAGAGCACATAATGGCACATCGGGGCACATCAGGGCACATTACAGCACATAGGGCACATCGTTTACTAGCCAGCATGCAGAGTAGCGCAGGAAGTGTCTGTAATAAGTTCTCTCTCATGTCAAGCAGCGCTGCTTCCCAGCGGCCCCTCCTCTCTTCTCGTCCATCCCAGATGATGTCACAAGCAAATAGGGATGGACGAGAAGAGAGGGGGGCCGCCGGGGAGCAGCGCTGCGTGACATGAGAGAGAACTTATTACAGACGCTTCCTGCGCTACTCTGCATGCTGGCTAAATCTCGATCTAACCGTCAGGCAGCAGCTGTCAGTGTATGATGGGTAGATCGCCGCGGACCTCCGATGCAATAGGCAGATTAGGCGGCCGCTGAAACCGGCCCACTGAGCCATCGGCCCACCGGGAAACTCCCGGTAGTCCCGATGGCCAGTACATTCCTGCCTGTGGATTGGGGATTCACTCCCACAGTGTTATTGTGTTCTGTCAGTGGGGAGCCTTCCCTACCCACAGAATACAATGATCAGTGTTGCTAACTATAGCTGGCAGCACTGATTGTTTTGGGAAAAACCTGACAGGCTGGTTTTACTCAAGTCGATTAATAGATTGACTTGTGTACAACCAGCGAGCCCAGGGCTCAAAATTTCAAGTCCTGAGCTACTAGTCAGGCCTCAAGGATTACTCGCCACCAGTGCCCCACCCAACCCTGCCCCTGCCCTGCCCCTAAACACACCCTCATAAATTATCTCATGAAATGACACTTAAACGTTTTATGCAGAATTGAGTTATAAAAATAAATATTAACAACAACTTTATCCGTGCCCAACAATGCAGTCTACCTGAGTCCATCAATGCTGCTTCACCTGTGCCCAACAATGTAGCCTCACTTGTGTCCATCAATGCAGTCTGACCATGTCCATCAATGCAGCCTGCCCGTGCCCACCAATGCAGCCTGTGTCTAACAATGCAGCCTGTGCCCACCAATGGAGCCTGTTTCAACCAATGCAACCTGTGCCCACCATGCAGCCGGTGCCCATCAATGCAGCCTGTGCCCACCAATGCAGCCTGTGCCCATAAATTCAGCCTGTCCCCACCATACAGACTGTGCCCACCATACAGCCTGTGTCAATCAATGCAGCCTGTGTCCAACATGCAGCCTGTGTCCACCATGTATCCACCGTGCAGCCTGTTTGCATCAATGCAGCCTGTGTCCATCAATGCAGCCTGTGTCCACCATGCAGCCTGTGTCCATCAATGCAGCCTGTGCCCACCATGCATCCTGTGCGCACCATGCAGCCTGCCTGTAGAGAGGAAGAGAGAAGAGGAACATGATTGCTGCCCAGATGATCAGAGCCCTGGGAACACAACGATAACAGCTTTTCATTTCAAGTTCCCCGCCGCTCGCCGTCACATACAGCCCCTCCTCCTGGCCGGGGAACTTTGATAGACAGATCACCCGTCACGGGATTGGATGGGTGATCTGTATGGGACAGCAGACGGTGGGGAACACAGCAATTGAAATGAAAGCTGTTATCACTGTGTTTCCAGCGCTCTGATCATCAGGGCAGCTCTCCTCTCTCTTCCCCTCCGCGATCAATGGGAGAAAAACTCCCATTCAACCCAGGCTGATGGCAGAGCTCGTCCCCCCTGCTCCCAGGCAACCCTTCTGTGACAGGGGGTCACTTTGGACACAGGGTTAGCCAGGAAACAATGGACATTGAGAATATATATGGCTTGGATTGCTTAAAATGGGTCTGTAATATTTATCCACCATATTCCCCATTTACCTGCAAAGAACTATCTACTGTTTTATGAACTCAACAGGTTAAATTAAGAGAGGCTGATGTGTCTCCTGTCTCCTTGTGTAATGCTAATGAGCCCCACCTATGTTACAGGCCCTTTCATTGTGTTGATGTGGATTGGAGCTTGGTAAAGCGTCTGGCTCCATATTATGGGATGTGGAAGTGTCTTCTGTGAGGAGGGGGGGGGGGATCAACCCTCCTGCCTAAGACTGTTTATCAAAGGAGAAGTTTGAACACACCTGACCTGTATTACCATTGTCATTGGACAGTTTAACCCGCCCTGTTCCCCAAAGGATGGGGGGGAGGGTTTTGAAGAGAAATGTGTTACCATGTGTTTTGAAAATAAAGTCATTCCCTGTTTTGGAACTTGAATACAGAGCGTTGTCTCGTATCTGGGGGGAGAACCATTCGTATGGGGTCTTATTCAGCTGGTTGGAGTGTCTGGTGGCTGTCGTGTGGTTGGAAAGGGAATATCCTAACGGTGTTAACCCCTTTCATACTTGGGGTGCCGTTACAATTGTTGGCAAGCAGTGGGATTGATCCCCACAGCCGGAAGGACAGCTACAAGAGGACACAGGCCAATGGAAGCACAGTATGAACGGCTAAAGCGTTCTACCCTCAAAGACTTACTGGAGAACCGGGGAAGACCGGCCAACAACCGTAAGAAGAGGGACATTATCAGAGAACTAGTCGAAATGGATGGAGCTGAAAGACCCAACATAACCGAAAGGCCCAGCATAACAGACAGGACACCCGAAGAGGCAAGTTTTGATCGGGCTGTTAACATAAGACTGGCACATTATGGTCCTAACCCTACAGCGGAGATCATAGACCGAGTTATAGCGGCTGTGGATGTAAATTTGCTACAGCAAAGAGGTTCTGCAGCAGCAGAAGTCAGAGCAGCACCAACTGAAAGGAGAAAGATACATTTTACTGCTTTTAAAAATTTCATTGAAACTGAAGGAGAGATTGATGGGTACCTTGCTGATTTTGAACGGCAATGTGCCCTACACCGGGTGCCCACAGAGGAATGGGTTACCATTTTGTCTGGGAAACTGTCTGGCCGGGCCAGTGAAGCGTTCAGGGCCATCCCAGACGAGGATATTATGAACTATGGACTGGTAAAAGAAACACTGTTGGCCGGAGGCATATCGGAGGCGGTTCCGAGAGACGAGCAAGCAGACTGGAGACTCGTATACCGAGTGGGCATGCTGCCTACACCGCACGGCCTCTCACTGGGTCGCTGGGTGCCAAGCAGAATCCGGGGAAGAGGTGCTGCAGGTGTTCCTGCTGGAGCACTTCTTTGACAAACTGTCCCTGGAAGTCAGAGAGTGGGTCCGGGACCGAAAACCTTTCACCTTGCCTGAAGCAGCTCGCTTGGCGGATGAATACACAGACGCCCGCAAACTGGATACCCCTGTGGTCAAGGCAACAGCTCGGGTGGATTATCGATCAACGACACCCCCTCCGGCTATCGCCTATCAACCACAGTCGTACCGCCCTACAGCACCACCTCCAGCGGCCACTTATTCTCAGCAGCCCAGGTTCAACTCCCAGGACTACTCACAACCCATCAGGTGTTTCGGGTGTAAACAGCTAGGGCACAAAAAGCCAGACTGTCCGTTGAATCCAGCCAGGCAGTCCCAGTCATGGAAACAGCCAGCAAGGGGGAACCCCCACACATCCATGCCTGCGGCCCACTGCGTTGAGGAGGAAGAACATTGGAGTGTCCTGCACGAGGCTGATCCAATACAAGCAGCTAACCGGGACAACAGGCAGCAACACAGGCAGACGGTCCGGGTTAATGGAATGGTAGCCAATGGCTTACGTGATAGTGGCGCTACCATGACCCTACTACAGAAGAACCTCATCCCAGAGAGCCAACACACCGGAGACACTGTAGCCGTAAGAGTAGCGGGAGGTACCGTCTTCCGGCTACCTGTTGCCCGTGTTCACCTGGATTGGGGGGTTGGTTCGGGACACGTGAATGTGGGGGTGATGAAGGATTTGCCAGCGGATGTACTACTGGGGAATGATTTGGGCCCCCTCCTTTCTGCTTACGCCCCGATGGGCCCCGATGAAGTCAACCCTGTGACTACCCGTGCCCAGACACGTACTGCTGGAACCGGCCCGCTTGATGCTGAGACACAGGTGAGACTACCTTCCCCGACACGTACCTTAGATCAGGCGCTCTTAGGCTGGGATACCCCAGAAGCATTCGGGAGGGAAACTCGGGAGGACCCGACCTTACACAAGTATAGGGCTAAGGCAGACACTCAGGAAAGGGGAATAGATGGGGAGCTTTTTGAATGGGTGGGGGATAGACTGTACAGGATCCCTAAGCCAGCTCGGAGAAGTAAGGCCCCTTCGCAGAAACGACAGCTGGTGGTACCTAAGAAATACCAGCTGGAGATTCTGCGAATCGGGCATGATGTACCGCTAGCAGGACATCTAGGGTTCCGTCGCACAGCCCATAGGATCACACAGAATTTCTTCTGGCCCAATTTTAGCCAGGATGTGCGACAATATTGCAAAACGTGTGACACATGTCAACGGATAGGTAAGAGGGGGGGCCACCCTAAGGCTAAACTCATATCCATGCCTATTATTGGGGAGCCCTTTTACCGCATAGCCGTTGACATTGTGGGTCCCCTGGCCAGGCCTAGTCCATCCGGGAAGAAATATATTCTCACCGTGGTGGACTACGCCACCCGTTACCCAGAGGCAGTGGCTATGTCTAACATTGAAGCAGAGACAGTAGCTGATGCCCTGGTTAAGATTTTTACCAGAGTGGGGTTCCCTAAGGAGATTCTCTCTGACCAGGGAACCCAGTTTACCGCGGTGCTCACCCAGCAGTTGTGGAAGGTGTGCAATATTAAGCCCTTGCTGAGCTCACCTTACCACCCCCAGACTAATGGTCTCTGCGAACGCTTTAACGGGACCCTCAAGCAAATGCTGAGGACCTTTTCGGACGCTTGCAGAGACTGGGAGAGATTCCTGCCTCACCTGTTATTTGCGTACAGAGAGGTACCCCAGGAATCTACGGGGTTCTCGCCCTTCGAGTTGCTCTATGGGAGAAGGGTCCGCGGACCCCTCGACCTCATCAGAGGACACTGGGAGGGAGAGACAGAGCAAGAAGGGACCCCCATAGTGCCCTACGTTCTGGAACTCCGGGACCGCATGGAGCAACTGTCTCTGATGGTAAGGGAGAATCTCCAGGCGGCCCAGGGAAGACAGAAGAGATGGTACGATCGGGGGGCCCGACAGCGTATCTTCCAGGTTGGGCAGAAGGTCTTAGTGCTCAAGCCTGTGAAGACCGACAAGATGCAGGCATCTTGGCAGGGCCCGTATAAAGTAGTAGCCCAGGTATGTGATACTACCTATGTTATTGCCAGCTGTGCAGATGAAAGAATCCAGCGAACCTTTCATGTGAACATGCTGAAGGAGTATCAGGAACGGCAGGAGGATGTTGCTGCAGTATGTGCCCCTGCTGCGGACGACTCAGAAGGTCTACCCCTCCCTGACTTACTAGAGAGAGAGCCCCAGACTGATCTCATTAGCCTTGTGCAGCTAGGAGACCGATTAAGCCCCCCAAAGAAGGAACAGGCTAAGAGGCTTCTGTGGGAGAAACAGGCGACGTTCTCCCAAAAACCGGGCTATACGACCCTGGCTGTGCATAAGGTAGAGACCCCTGGACAAGCACCCCTTCGCCAGCCCCCCTACCGTATCCCTGAAGCAGTCCGAGAAGAAATGCGGAAGGAGATACAGGAGATGATTCAGTTAGGAGTCATTGAGCCTTCTGACAGCCCTTGGGCCTCGCCTGTAGTCCTGGTGCCTAAGAAAGATGGAACTACCCGGTTCTGTGTGGACTACAGGCGACTCAATGAGAAGACCACCACCGATGCCTACCCGATGCCCAGGGTAGACGAACTGCTAGATCGGATAGCCAGGGGACGTTATTTAACTACAATAGACCTGTGTAAAGGTTATTGGCAGATCTCCCTGGCCGAGGATGCTATCCCCAAGTCGGCATTTGTTACCCCATTTGGCCTGTACCAGTCTAGGGTCATGCCATTTGGGATGAAAAATGCCCCGGCCACCTTCCAACGTATGGTGGATAGGCTCCTCGATGGCTTCCAGGATTTTGCATGTGCATACCTGGATGACATTGCGATCTACAGTGGGTCTTGGGAGGAGCACCTGGTGCATGTAGGGGTGGTTCTGGACAAAATTCGGGCCGCAGGCCTGACCTTGAAACCAGACAAGTGCCATCTAGGTATGGCGGAGGTGCAGTACCTGGGACACCGAGTGGGGTGTGGGAACCAGAGACCAGAGCCAGCCAAGGTAGAGGCAGTAGCTAACTGGCCCACGCCCCGTACTAAGACCCAGGTATTAGCCTTCTTGGGAACTGCAGGGTATTACCGACGTTTTGTCGCTAATTATAGTGCTATCGCCAAACCCCTGACGGACCTGACGAAAAAGAATTTACCTAGGCAGGTCCTGTGGTCTCCAGCTTGTGAAACCGCGTTTCTAGCCCTCAAACAAGCACTTGTAAATGCTCCTGTCTTGGCTGCCCCAGTACCTAACAAACGCTTTCTTGTCCACACAGATGCTTCCATGTTTGGACTGGGGGCGGTGCTGAGCCAAGTTGGGGAGGATGGAGGAGAACACCCTGTCGCATACCTGAGTAGAAAGCTATTACCCCGGGAAGTGAGCTATGCGGCAGTGGAGAAGGAATGTTTGGCCCTGGTCTGGGCCCTTAAAAAGTTGAACCCTTACTTATACGGACAGGAATTTTCACTGGTCACCGACCACAACCCATTGGTCTGGCTTAACCGGGTCTCAGGAGACAATGGCAGGTTGTTGCGGTGGAGCCTAGCCCTACAACCTTACAATTTCACCATCAGCTACCGACCCGGTAAGCAAAATGGCAATGCTGATGGGTTGTCCCGGCAAACAGACGTCATCTCGGGCCCCTAGTGGTGATGGGTTGTCCAGACATTAGAAGAATGGAACTATGGACTAACTTCGGAATCAACCCGTCTGGGGTCCACTCCTCTGTTAGTCTCCTGCCAAAAGGGGAGAGGTGTGACAGGGGGTCACTTTGGACACAGGGTTAGCCAGGAAACAATGGACATTGAGAATATATATGGCTTGGATTGCTTAAAATGGGTCTGTAATATTTATCCACCATATTCCCCATTTACCTGCAAAGAACTATCTACTGTTTTATGAACTCAACAGGTTAAATTAAGAGAGGCTGATGTGTCTCCTGTCTCCTTGTGTAATGCTAATGAGCCCCACCTATGTTACAGGCCCTTTCATTGTGTTGATGTGGATTGGAGCTTGGTAAAGCGTCTGGCTCCATATTATGGGATGTGGAAGTGTCTTCTGTGAGGAGGGGGGGGGGGGGGATCAACCCTCCTGCCTAAGACTGTTTATCAAAGGAGAAGTTTGAACACACCTGACCTGTATTACCATTGTCATTGGACAGTTTAACCCGCCCTGTTCCCCAAAGGATGGGGGGGAGGGTTTTGAAGAGAAATGTGTTACCATGTGTTTTGAAAATAAAGTCATTCCCTGTTTTGGAACTTGAATACAGAGCGTTGTCTCGTATCTGGGGGGGAGAACCATTCGTATGGGGTCTTATTCAGCTGGTTGGAGTGTCTGGTGGCTGTCGTGTGGTTGGAAAGGGAATATCCTAACGGTGGTAACCCCTTTCATACTTGGGGTGCCGTTACACCTTCCGTGCCAGTACTTAAATTCCACACGCAAAATGCGAGCAGGTGAGTGGAATTTTTGAGGGCTGAGCTAGCCCATATATACAGTGCCTTGCGAAAGTATTCGGCCCCCTTGAACTTTTCATCCTTTTGCCACATTTCAGGCTTCAAACATAAAGATATAAAATGTTAATTTTTTGTGAAGAATCACCAACAAGTGGGACACAATTGTGAAGTGGAACGAAATCTATTGTTTTTTTGAAACTTTTTTGACTAAGAAAAAAATGAAAAGTGGGGCGTGCAAAATTATTCGGCCCCCTTGCGTTAATACTTTGTAGAGCCACCTTTTGCTGCGATTACAGCTGCAAGTCGCTTGGGGTATGTCTCTATCAGTTTTGCACATCGAGAGACTGAAATTCTTGCCCATTCTTCCTTGCAAAACAGCTCGAGCTCAGTGAGGTTGGATGGAGAGCGTTTTTGAACAGCAGTTTTCAGCTCTTTCCACAGATTCTCGATTGGATTCAGGTCTGGACTTTGACTTGGCCATTCTAACACCTGGATACGTTTATTTGTGAACCATTCCTTTGTAGATTTTGCTGTATGTTTGGGATCATTGTCTTGTTGGAAGATAAATCTCCGTCCCAGTCTCAGGTCTTTTGCAGACTCCAACAGGTTTTCATTCAGAATGGTCCTGTATTTGGCTGCATCCATCTTCCCTGTCCCTGCTGAAGAAAAGCAGGCCCAAACCATGATGCTGCCACCACCATGTTTGACAGTGGGGATGGTGTGTTGAGGGTGATGAGCTGTGTTGCTTTTACGCCAAACATATCGTTTTGCATTGTGGCCAAAAAGTTCGATTTTGGTTTCATCGGACCAGAGCACCTTCTTCCACATGTTTGGTGTGTCTCCCAGGTGGCTTGTGGCAAACTTTAGACAAGACTTTTTATGGATATCTTTGAGAAATGGCTTTCTTCTTGCCACTCTTCCATAAAGGCCAGATTTGTGCAGTGTACGACTGATTGTTGTCCTGTGGACAGACTCTCCCACCTCAGCTGTAGTTCTCTGCAGTTCATCCAGAGTGATCATGGGCCTCTTGGCTGCATCTCTGATCAGTCTTCTCCTTGTCTGAGCTGAAAGTTTAGAGGGACAGCCAGGTCTTGGTAGATTTGCAGTGGTCTGATACTCCTTCCATTTCAAAATGATCGCTTGCACAGTGCTCCTTGGGATGTTTAAAGCTTGGGAAATCTTTTTGTATCCAAATCCAGCTTTAAACTTCTCCACAACAGTATTACGGACCTGCCTGGTGTGTTCCTTGGTCTTCATGATGCTCTCTGCGCTTTCAACAGAACCCTGAGACTATCACAGAGCAGGTGCATTTATAAAGAGACTTGATTACACACAGGTGGATTCTATTTATCACCATCAGTCATTTAGGACAACATTGGATCATTAAGAGATCCTCGCTGAACTTCTGGAGTGAGTTTGCTGCACTGAAAGTAAAGGGGCCGAATAATTTTGCACGCACCACTTTTCAGTTTTTTATTTGCTAAAAAAGTTTAAAATATCCAATAGATTTCGTTCCACTTCACAATTGTGTCCCACTTGTTGGTGATTCTTCGCAAAAAATTAAAATTTTATATCTTTATCTTTGAAGCCTGAAATGTGGCAAAATGATGAAAAGTTCAAGGGGGCCGAATACTTTCGCAAGGCACTGTAGATCGACTATGGCTGGTCTCTGCTTAATTTCAATCCATGTATGGCCCACTTACTCACTACACAGTCCCTAAACATCCTTCCACAAACCTTTATATTTTACCTTCCCATTTTTCCTTTCCTTCCTTTACATTTCTTCCTCCTCACCTGTACATAGTGCCCGCTGTCATACCCTCCACAATCCTCTCCTGTATATACTGCTCACTGTCGTACTCTCCACAATCCTCTCCTGTACATACTACCCTCTGTCATACGCTCCACACTTCTCTCCTATACATAGTGCCCGCTGTCATACGCTTCTCTCCTGTACATAGTGCCCACCGCCATACCCTCCACATTCCTCTCCTGTACATACTGCCTGTGACATGGGGGTCACTTTGGACACAGGGTGAGCCAGGAAAACAATGGACATTGAGAATATGGCTTGGATTGCTTAAAATGGGTCTGTAATATTTATCCACCATATTCCCCAGGATATCTGCAAAGAACTATCTACTCTTTTATGAACTCAACAGGTTAAATTAAGAGAGGCTGATGTGTCTCCTGTCTCCTTGTGTAATGCTAATGAGCCTCACCTATGCTACAGGCCCTTTCATTGTGATGATGTGGATTGGAGCTTAGTAAACCGTCTGGCTCCATATTATGGGATGTGGAAGTGTCTTCTGTGAGGAGGGGGGGGGGGGAATCAACCCCCCTGCCTAAGACTGTTTATCAAAGGAGCAGTTTGAACACACCTGACCTGTATCACCATTGTCATTGGACAGTTTAACCCGCCCTGTTCCCCAAAGTATGGGAGGGGAGGGTTTTGAAGAGAAATGTGGTACCATGTGTTTTGAAAATAAAGTCATTCCCTGTTTTGGAACTTGAATACAGAGCGTTGTCTCGTATCTGGGGGGAGAATCATTCGTATGGGGTCTTATTCGGCTGGTTGGAGTGTCTGGTGGCTGTCGTGTGGTTGGAAAGGGAATATCCTAACGGTGTTAACCCCTTTCATACTTGGGGTGCCGTTACAATTGTTGGCAAGCAGTGGGATTGATCCCCACAGCCGGAAGGACAGCTACAAGAGGACACAGGATAATGGAAGCACAGTATGAACGGCTAAAGCTCTCCACTCTCAAAGACTTACTGGAGAACCGGGGAAGACCGGCCAACAACCGTAAGAAGAGGGACATTATCAGAGAACTAGTCGAAATGGATGGAACCGAAAGGCCCAGCGTAACAGACAGGACACCTGAAGAGGCAAGTTTTGATCGGGCTGGTAAACTAAGACTGGTACAGTATGGTCCTAACCCTCCAGCAGAGATCATAGACCTTGTTATAGCGGCTGTGGATGCAAATTGGCTACATCAAAAAGGTGCTGCAGCAGCAGAAGTCACAGCAGCACCAACTGCAAGGAGAGGAGAGGTACAGATACCAGCCTCCATGGAAGAGGAATTCAGAAGGAGGTTACAAGAGATGCACATACAGCATAGAGGACCAGTATCAAAGGAGGTCCTGCTGGGATGGTCTGATTCAATCCGCTGCGAACTCTGGAAGAAAGGGCTAGCTCTCGAGCAGCAACACCAGGGAAAGGTTCTCCCCTCTATCCATGTAAGGTACTGGTCGCAGTATGATGTACGAATGCCGTTATTGGGGGAACAACCAAAGCAGGAGTGGACAACTGAGTTAAGCAGGCTGATCCGGGCAGAGATGCGGTTGGACGAGAGCTACAGAGCCCTCCGGTGGTATGTAGCCCAAGAGTGCCCATGGTCAGCGGATGACAGCTCCACGGAAGGCTTTGACTATGATGGCCTGGGATTGTTGTATTGGAGGCTGTCCAGTGACCCTGACTTTGGGAGTGATCAGGAGTGGCGTTTGGAGGAAATAATGGAGCACAGAGAGCAAAGACTGAATGTCTCGGAAGGGCATTGGGCACAGGAAGATTTGGAGTTTCTGGCCGTTCAGGAATGGGAGCTGGAGATTGCCTACAGACAGCTGCTAGAATCTGCTCAGCAGCAGGGTGGTGCTACCTGTGCCTGGGACTATCAGGGAATACCAGTTGACAACTATGAAATCCTGGCTGAAGAATCGGCAGTGGAAAATCTGGAGATTGCCATCCCCAAAGCAGAAGTGCTGACTGACCTTGAGGATCCTGTTCCTGCTTGGGATGATCTTGGATGGAGGAATGTACCTGTCCAGCAGCATGCCAGAGAATCGGCAGTGGAAAATCTAAAGATTGCCATCCCTAAAGCTGAAGTGGATGATGTGGAGTTCCAGGGAGCTAGGGCAGTTGGCTCATCTCCCCAGCCACAGATTACAGAAGGTATGGACTTAATGGACTATTCAGAGGAGCATATTACTAATGTTCAGACAAAGGAACACCTGGGTAGCAGTGACCATAACATGATTTCATTTGATGTTAGCTGTAAGCAAGAAATACATGCAGGAAGGATAAAAACACTTAATTTCAATAAAGCAAATTTTCCAAGGATGAGGGCTGCTCTCCAGGACTTAGACTGGGAGAGAATATTGGCATCAATGGGCACAGAACATAAATGGGAATTCTTCAAAAAGACTGTTTGTGAACTCACTGCAAAGTATATTCCCATGGGCAATAAGTTTTAAAGGCTAAAAATAAAACCTATGTGGCTCACAGTTAAAGTTAAAAAAGCTATAAACAATAAGAAAAGCGCTTTTAAAAAATATAAAAATGAAGGAACACTAGTGTCGTTTAAATGTTACAAAGAATATAACAGGATATGTAAAAAGGAAATCAAGGATGCAAAAATTCAAAACGAACGACAGATTGCAAAAGATAGTAGGACAAACCCCAAAAAATTCTTCAAATATATTAATAGTAAAAAGGTCACGTCTAAGCATGTAGGCCCTTTACAAAATAATCTAGAGTGGGTGACTGGGGACAAAGAGAAGACTAATTTATTAAATACTTTCTTCAGCTCTGTGTATACAATGGAGCATGGGGGAGTTCATGTCCATAATGGGGGTGGTAGTGACACAGCCCCAAATCCACAATGGCTCAAAAGTGATATGGTCCAGAAATATTTAGACAGAATAAAGGTGGATAAAGCACCTGGACCAGATGGCATACACCCACGGATCCTAAAAGAATTGAGCTCTGTAATTTCAAAGCCATTGTATCTAATTTTTAGGGACTCATTAATGACAGGAATAGTACCACTGGATTGGCGCAGGGCCAATGTGATGCCTATATTTAAAAAGGGAACAAAGTCTTTACCAAGTAACTATAGACCTGTTAGTTTAACTTCCATAGTTGGGAAGATACTGGAGAGATTAATAAAAGACCAAATAGATGAGTTCTTGCTGGAAAAAAACTATTTAAGCAACAGACAGCATGGATTCATGAAAGACAGAAGTTGTCAGACAAACCTGATTTCTTTTTATGAAGAGGTAAGTAAAACCTTGGACAGAGGCGTGGCTGTGGAGGTGGTATACTTGGATTTTGCAAAAGCGTTTGATACAGTTCCCCACACACGGCTCATGTGTAAGGTAAAGTCTACAGGATTGGAAATATCAGTTTGTAAATGGATAGAAAACTGGCTAAAAGACAGAATTCAGAGAGTAGTAGTTAATTATTCTTACTCTGAATGGTCTAAGGTTATCAGTGGTGTACCCCAAGGTTCAGTGCTGGGACCCTTACTTTTTAATATCTTTATAAATGATATTGGGTCTGAGATCAAAAGTAACATTTCTGTCTTTGCAGATGACACCAAGCTATGCAGTGGAATAACGTCCTTACAAGATGTCTCCAATTTACAAGCCGACCTCGATGCCCTGTCTAATTGGGCGACTATGTGGCAGATGAGGTTTAATGTTGATAAATGTAAAGTTATGCACTTGGGGGCTAAGAATATGAATGCATCATACATACTAGGGGGAATACAACTGGGGGGATCCGTAGTGGAGAAGGATCTGGGGGTTTTGGTAGATCATAAGCTCAATAATGGCATGCAATGCCAAGCTGTGGTTTCCAAAGCGAGCAAAGTCCTTTCTTGTATTAAGAGAGGTATGGACTCCAGAGAGAGAGACATCATTTTGCCCCTGTACAAATCATTAGTAAGGCCTCATCTGGAATACGCAGTTCAGTTTTGGGCACCAGTTCTCAAAAAGCATATCGGGGAACTGGAGAAAGTGCAGAGAAGGGCAACCAAACTGATAAGAGGCATGGAGGAGCTCAGCTATGAAGAAAGATTAGAGGAACTGAATTTATTCACTCTTGAGAAGAGGAGAATAAAGGGGGATATGATTAACATGTACAAATATATAAGGGGTCCATATAGTGAACTTGGTGATGAGTTATTCACTTTACGGTCAACACAGAGAACAAGGGGGCACTCTTTACGTCTAGAAGAAAAAAGATTTCATCTCCAAATGCGGAAAGGTTTCTTCACAGTAAGAGCTGTGAAAATGTGGAACAGACTCCCTGCAGAGGTGGTTCTGGCCAGCTTAGTAGATTGCTTTAAGAAAGGCCTGGATACTTTCCTAAATGCACATAATATAACTGAGTACTAACAGTTCTAGGTAAAGTTGATCCAGGGTAAATCCGATTGCCTCTCGGGGGATCAGGAAGGAATTTTTTCCCCTGCTGTAGCAAATTGGATCATGCTCTGCTGGGGTTTTTTGCCTTCCTCTGGATCAACTGTGGGTATAGAATTGGGTATATGGGATTGCACGATATTTTTTTATTTTATTTTAGTTATTTTTTTTATGGTTGAACTGGATGGACTTTTTTCAACCTGACTAACTATGTATGTAACTATGTAACTATGGGTTATGCATCGCCTGCTCAAGTACTGGCAGCAGGACAAAGTATTACAGACCCCTGCTCTACACCCGTGGCAGTTTTGGAGGCCCGAGGTGAGAAGGTGATGGTTCCTCTTTCCGAGTGGATTTCGGAGATGCAGGGAGGAGAAGCAGCCATTTTCCCTCCCCAACAGTTAGCCAGAGCAGATGGTGTGGAGTCCCCAGCAGAAGTGCTGGCAACCGGGCAGAGTGATAGCAACCTCTGCCCAGCACCGGAAACAACTGTGGAGTTCCAGGGAGTCGGGGCAGTTGGCCCCTCTCCCCAGCAACCAGCTAAGGTAGTAAAGCTGTTACTCCCAGCTGAATCACTGGCAGCAGGGCAGAATGCTACGGGCCTCTGCTCTCAACTAACGGAAGAGGGAGTTCCTGTGGTACTGGATGGGACTTCGGTCCTCACTGACACAACCCCAGAAAATGGTGTGACACTGGGACAGGAGAATGTCAGACTTGCTTTGCAAGCACTGGGGGATTTTCACCTACCACAAGTGGATGGGACTTCAGTCTCCACTTGTATACCCCAGGGAGGCTGGGCAGTCGGCCCAGATCCCCAACAGCATGACGGACTGTGCCCAGTCACCCTGTCTTCTCTCCAGCGGCTGAAAGGACTCCAGGGAGAAGGGCCAGTCCAGGCCTCTCCCCAGCGGCAGGTATGTTCTCTAAGAGAGGCAGAGGTTGGCTGGGTAAGTAATTCTCTGCTTGGAACAATTGATTTGGGGTATTGTGGGGATACCAGCATTGGAGGAATGGACCTATGGACTAACTTCGGAGTCAACCCGTCTGGGGTCCCCTCCTCTGTTAGTCTCCTGCCGAAAGGGGAGATGTGTGACATGGGGGTCACTTTGGACACAAGGTGAGCCAGGAAAACAATGGACATTGAGAATATGGCTGGGATTGCTTAAAATGGGTCTGTAATATTTATCCACCATATTCCCCAGGATATCTGCAAAGAACTATCTACTGTTTTATGAACTCAACAGGTTAAATTAAGAGAGGCTGATGTGTCTCCTGTCTCCTTGTGTAATGCTAATGAGCCTCACCTATGCTACAGGCCCTTTCATTGTGATGATGTGGATTGGAGCTTAGTAAACCGTCTGGCTCCATATTATGGGATGTGGAAGTGTCTTCTGTGAGGAGGGGGGGGGGGGAATCAACCCCCCTGCCTAAGACTGTTTATCAAAGGAGCAGTTTGAACACACCTGACCTGTATCACCATTGTCATTGGACAGTTTAACCCGCCCTGTTCCCCAAAGGATGGGAGGGGAGGGTTTTGAAGAGAAATGTGGTACCATGTGTTTTGAAAATAAAGTCATTCCCTGTTTTGGAACTTGAATACAGAGCGTTGTCTCGTATCTGGGGGGAGAATCATTCGTATGGGGTCTTATTCGGCTGGTTGGAGTGTCTGGTGGCTGTCGTGTGGTTGGAAAGGGAATATCCTAACGGTGTTAACCCCTTTCATACTTGGGGTGCCGTTACACTGCCCATTGTCACATACTTCTCTCCTGTACATACTGCTCACTGTCATACCCTCCACTCCTCTCCCGTACATACTGCTCACTGTCATACCCTCCACACTCCTCTCTTGTCATACTGCTCACTGTCATACATTTCTCTCATGTACATACTGCCTGCTGTCATACCCTCCACACTCCTCTCCTGTACATACTGCTCACTGTCATACATTTCTCTCCTGTACATACTGCCCACTGTACATAGTGCCCACTGCCACATTCCTCCACACTCCTCTCCTTTACATGTTGCCTGCTGTCATACCCTCCAAACCCCTCTCCTGTACATACTGCCCACTGACTTACCCTCCACACTTGTCTCCTGTACATACTGCTCAGTATCATACCCTCCACACTGCTCTGCTGTACATACTGCCCACTTTCATAAACTCCTCTTCTGTACATAGTGCCGGCTGTCATACCCTTCACACTCCTCTCTGTGCACACTGCCCACTCTCATACCATCCACACTCCTCTCCTGTACATTCTGCCCCCATCAGACCCTCAATACTCCCCTCCTGTACATACTGCCAACTGTTCTTCTCTCCACACTCCTTTTATGTACATACTGCCCCTATAATACCTTCCAAACTCCTCTCCTGTAAATAATGCCCCATCATACGCTCCACAGTCCTCTCCTGTACATACTGCCCACTGTCATCGCCTCCACATTTCTCTCCTGTTCATACTGCCCTCTGACATATACGCCACACTCCTCTCCTGTACATAGTGCCCACTGTCAACCCTCCACACAGACTGAGCCCTCCAGCACTGCGCTGTGATCAATCCTGGGGTTCCTGGGCACTTCCATCTTCACCCCGTCTTCCTTCCGAGTTCTGTGCCTTCAGTCACTTGCCTTGGCCGGGCTGCGTTGATGTCACTCCCTCGCATGCTCATGCGTATCCTCTCTCTCTCATCCCCTTTCTCTCTCTATCATCCTCCCTCTCTATTTAATTTAATTTGTTATAACAAAAAATAGTTTGCATTTTTTTTTTCTCCACCAAAATCCTCAGCACGCGGCCCATGATGTTCTTAATCCGGCCCTGTATATATCACCTTTATTCATTAGACTGTTAAAAGGTATTTTTTAGGTTATTTGTCAAAGTTGCCTAGCTGAACAACAGCTGTAATGGTTATGCAAATAGAGACAGATGTATCATACATGAAAATCCCAAAGCTTTCACTTTGAGTTTCCTCTGTGTGCTGTGCATGCACAATAAGGCATTTATGACTAACTGTGAGGTTCCAGCTGTTATCAACCTGAAAAAATAACCATGTAAAAATATTACTGTCCTCTATCAGCTAATAAGAAAGTCTTGTTCAGTGCATTTCTACCTCCAGCAGTGTACAGTATTTGCCTATATTCCCCCAATAATATTAGCTGGGGGATATTGTGATATACAACACAGACACAGATGTAGTAAATTATAGGTCAAACTACTTGGTAAACAATTTTGTTAAAGTGGGAGTGGCAAGTGTTAATGGTTAGGTTTACAATTTAAATGAAAGAGTAGTAAAGTGTAAGTGTCAGCCGAAGGTTTATGTTAATGTTAAGATTTCAAACATTGAGGAGTATTACATTTTTAGGCACAGAGGGCATTGAAAATTAATGAACCATACCAAATTGCAGTGTACACAGTGTAACACAAGGGAAGCTTGGTCCCTCGTCAGCAAGGTGATACCAGAACAGTGAAAATTGTGCAATAGGTATAATTTAAACATTCTTTAAATTTCCAAGACAAGTTTTCATCTTTATCTATTATAATACAGTAGTATTATTGTTTCCTTTTTTTTTCAATCATAGCAAACTGCTTACCTCTGTGAAACTTATTTTTTCTTGATCTATGCAGAATAAAGGTTCCAAATAAAATAATTGATATTAGCAGCACTAACATAACCAGCAAGATCCAAATAATACAGGGTATGTCATTAAGAGTCACGGGTCTAGAAACACCTAAAACAAAAAGGACAAATCTTAACTGATATTCACAGACATTTTCACAAAAGTTTTACTTACAGACCAGTTAAGCTGGGCCTGTTGAGCAAAATACAGATCAAGCTACATGGCATAGGACTTTGTTAATGTGGCAAGAGCAAGTGTAAAGGGTAAATTTTAGAGGTTATTTTTTATTTTACAGTTTAAATATAAGAGTAGTTAACTGTTAATGTGACTGTAAAGGAAAAAAAAATATTTTAAAAAAATAACAAAAATTTCAGACTTTTGCACAAAGCAGCCCCGAACTGCCTCTTCTCAGGTCCACCGCTGGCTCTCTGGGCCCCTCTTCCTTGCCGAGTGCCCACATAGCAAGTCACTTGCCATGGGGCATTCGCGCATGCTCGCTCCTGAGCCGTCTCTCTGCGTCCATAAGACACAGGGAGTGCGGCTCAGCCCCGCCCCATGCTCCTGACTCACTGGCTATACTTGCCAATGGCTCCGGCTGCTGCATCTCAGCCAATCAGGAGGGAGAGACCCAGGAGAGCCTTGGGTATTGTGCACATCGCTGGATCGGAATCCGGCTCTGGTAAGTATTGGGGGGGAGGGTGCTGAGGGGGGAGCTGCACACTTGAGGATTTTTAACCTTCATGCATGAAGGTTAAAAACCTTTATGCCGCGTACACACGGCCGTTTTTCTCGTCGAGAAAAACAAAATTTTTTCCTTTCGACGAGAAAAACGATCGTCTGTGGGCTTTCTGCCGTTTTTTTCGACGAGAAAAACGGCATTAAAAACGACGAGAAAAATTAGAACATGTTCTAATTTTTCTCGTCGTTTTTTTCGACATGTTTTCCGCGGCAGTGTTTCCCTATGGGAAACACTGCCGCGGAGCTCACACACGGTCGTTTTTTTCGACCAAAAAAAAAATGACATTTAAAACGGCCGTGTGTAGGGGAACAAGCCGTTCCTCGTTTTTCACGTCGATTTTCTCGACGGTGTTTTCACCGTCGAAAAAATTGATCGTGTGTACGCAGGATTAGCCTTTGACCACTTTAAGGTCAGACAATAGGTTAAGTTAATAAGTAGGAACATTTTTTTTTGGGGGGGGGGGGGTTTGCATAAAACTACAGCAATGAATATTAACATGCTATGCAAAATCGCAGTGTATATTGTATGACCTGGGTGGATTTTAGATAAAGAGGAAGCAGGTCTTACCAGAACAGTAAAAATCATTTCTCTTTAAATGTCCAGACCCATTTTCGACTATATCAGAAACAGCTGTATTTTTTTAATAATTTTTATCAAATACACAGACAGAATAATCAAGTTTAAAAAATGCTTGCATTTTAACAGTTATGCAGACATTAACAAATACTGTCAAATGTAGAACAAAAATACAGAAGTTAGCAACAATAATAAGGAGAACATAAAACATACATATTGTAGGAGTTTCACCCAAACGTAGTGCCTTTATGAACTTCAGTCTAGCCAGTGAAGTAAATTTCAGGACTCTCTGCCCACTTTTATTCAAAGGCAAAGCTCAAAACACAAAAAAGGTTACCCTCACAGGAGTTTTCAGCATCACAATGAAAAATATAAATTTTCCAGGCTTCCAGGCTCCATAGTCCCATTCTCCACATAGACTCACCAAGATATATATATATGTAGCGGGGTCCCCTTTAAGACTCCCAGGACTACCTTACCCAGAACCCCTTTCGGCAATGTTTCCACCCCAGAGACTCATGGGAGGGGTTATAAAAGGAGGAGGCGAGGCTGGGCTCGGCCTCTTTGGGACACAAGACTTCAGTGACTGATCCTCTTGTGCGGATGTGCCGGTGTGCAAGGCCTGAAGCCTGAGGCCTTGTGCAGCACCAAAGAGCCTTCCACCCCGCTGCGAGACTGGGTGGCATCTGACTTCGCTTATCCACAGCCTTGGTTGGATCGGGGACCCGATCGCTTTAGACACTGTGTGTGAGGACACAGTCAGTGGAAGTTCCCGGACTGGGATCGCGTCCGGAGGGGTGAGCGAGCGTATGCTCAGACCATATACTGTTTATTGCTGATGTGCCTATAGACTGCCGTGGCCCACAAGTTTATATCTGATACTCTCACTGGAGATCCATATCAGAGTTGAACTCAGAGGTTCTTCAGTAAAGTGTTTGTTCTATCACAATCTTCCCACTGGATTACAAATGTTATTCTGTTATGTGCACCACCTTTAAAGACTTGCCGGTGAAGAAACCATCATCCCCTAGAGACTGAGTTTTAGGTATCTGAGCCAGGCCTGGCCAGCTAGTTAGTTCATTTAGTTGCTGCGCCACTGGGCGCCTAGTTAATGGTCGCCCACGCGGTGCACCTTTACTGTTTTATTAATATATAAGTGTGTTTATTGCTGCAGGGCTCTGCAACCTATTTCATGTAAACTGTTACCATTGTTAACCTTTTTTTACCACAATCTAAAGTAAATTAGATACCCCTTTCATTATTGCCTTGGTGTCTGAGTTTAATCATATAGCATAAGAATTATATTGTTGCCATAACTAACTGTGCCAGTAGGGGGTCGAGTAAATTGCCGGGGGTTGGCGGAGCTGTCTTCAGGGCCCAAACTAAATCTGCGGCCCTCTTAGTTGAAGGTATCGCTACACGAGGGGGTTCTCGTCCGGGATCCTGATACAGCAATTGAACGCCAGAGGTGCCGGCATGGACCCACAAGCAGTAGAAGAGTGGTGCAAAACCTCTAGGGCAGAGCCAAACAACTCGATAGTCATCAGCCTCCCAGGAGAGGAATGGAAGACTGAGATGGCAGAGGAGTTAATGAAGTTAGTGTCCCCAGATCACACACCATGGGTGATAGATATAAAGTCAGACCCAGACACTTCATATCAGTAGGCACTGTTGGAATATGGAGACGGGATACCAGAGGCTTGCAAGCACAAGTGTGTAAAGACGCCAGACAATAGAACCTATAGGTTGGCGCCCGCAGTAACTATAAAGAAGGAACCATCACAGATGGGATCACCGCAGGCTGCGGCCCGTACCTCACCAGAAAGAGGAGATGGAGTGACACCCCCGGTGGCACCCGCACCTGCCACTGCTATATCACCAGATTTGATAAAGGCAATAGGGGATCTACTAATCAAATGTCAGAAGACAAACACGGTGCATGTAGAGACTAGCTACCGGAGACTGAAAACATTCTCAGGGAAGCTCCCTGTCCCTGCAGGGGAAGAAGATTTTGATACCTGGGTGGAGCAGGCATTACAAGCAGTAGAGGCATGGGAGGTGCCTGAAGCGCAGAAGAGGCAACGAGTGATAGAAAGCCTCAAAGGCGCAGCAGCAGAAGCAGTGAAAAGCTTTCGGTTTGGGAATGCAGATTGCACGGCTCAAGACTGTCTAGCCATGCTACAGGAAGAGTTTGGTCAATTGGAAAAGGTGACAGAGATGGTCTACCAATTTGAACATACTTTCCAACAGCCAAGGGAGAAACTTTCAGAGTATGTTAGGAGACTGAACAGGTTGCTGTGCAAGATTGTGTTGAAGAAGGGAATGAAGCCCCAAGATACAGATGCGGCAAGAATGAAGCAAGTCTTAAAGGGAGCGTTACGCTCGGATCCAGTCTGGCTGCACCTGAAAACCTCGGGAGGAGGAACGTTACTTACTTATGCTGACTTGATAAAAATCATCAGAGATGAGGAGGCGCTACAACAGGACCAGCAAATGATTAAGACAAATGTTGTCCCCGCACAGGTGCTAGTCAATCCAGTGATGACCCCTGAAAGAGACTCAGAGGTAGACACTCTAAAATCACAAATGTCCAAGGTGTTAGAGATGTTGACCTCTCTGATAGCAAAAGACCCAGAGGGTCCCAAGAGAGAAGTACCAAGGAAGGAATTATTCCCAATTGCCTCAGCACCCGTATCTTTACAAGAATGGGGAGATATAGTCTGCTTTAACTGTGGAGGAATTGGCCATATTGCAGCTACATGTTCCAGTCCCAAGAAGAAGAAAACGGACAACCGCAAGCCGACGGGAAACTTCAGAGGGCCCCGGTGAAGGAGTCAACCGGGTGCCCATCACCTTCAGTGAGCTCCAAGCTGAATGCGAAGCAGAAGAAAAGAGGAGATAAAACACCTCAGAGGAAACACAACATTCCTCAACAGAGATACACCCCAGAGAAAGGGGGCAAGACCCCTAAGAAGAGGCACAGCACTCCCCAGAGGGGGTGCACACCTAAGAAAAACAATAGTATCCCTCAGTGGGTCCGTACACCCATTGAAAGGAGGGAAATCAATGCATACCAGGCTCAAGAAAGATTAAAGTCCAAAGGGAGTTGGACGAGAGAGAGTCCGAAGGGAAAGGGCCAGAAGAAGGCGACCCCTGCCAGGCCATATCCGGAGAAGCTGGTAGGCCCATCTCCTATAGTGCCCATTCAAGTGGAGGGAGTCTACACCAGAGCAATCTTGGATACTGGGGCACAAGTGACCCTATTATACTGGGATTTCTACGATAAACACTTGAGTCACCTGCCCATCCAGAAGATAGAGGAACTGGAAATATGTGGGATTGGAACCCAGAGTTTCCCCTACGATGGCTACCTGCCCGTCAAGATTACTTTTGACCCATCCGTGGCTGGGAAGGCCGAAGTGTTTGACACCCTGGCAGTTGTGTGCCCTCGACCGCCAGGAGCCAACAAGAGTTCCCTTATAATAGGGACGAACACGGACCTGGTCCGAAGACTCTTGACCCCTCTAGTGGAAGAGAAGGGGCAAGCGGCCACCAAGATCCACCCCATGCTGAAGACGGCCTACCAACGGCGGGTCCTAGAGCAGAAGACCCCTGGAGAGGGGATAGGGAAGGTGTGGAGACTTGGAAGAGAAGGGGTAGTGTTGCAGCCCGGCGAAGTAACCTGTCTCAGAGCCACTGTGAAGCTTACTTGGGAGCAGCCTGGACCCTTTGTCATGTTGGAGTCCGACCCAAGGGAAGAGTCTCCCGGTCTGGAAGTGATACCAGAAGTGATTCCACTGAAGGCCCTGAAGAAGGCCCATTGTAGAGTTCCGGTGAGTGTTAGGAACACTACAGATGGCCCCATGGAAATCCCAGCCAGGATGCTGCTGGGCCAGGTGAGCCCTGCTGCCCCTGTTACCCTGTCAGAAGTCAAGGGGACGGGTGAAGGAGGAGATGTTTGGGAGAAGCTGTCCATGGAAAACCCGAATCTGCCCAGGGCTTGGAAAGAGAGAGCCAAGGCCCAGTTGACCAGATGGGAGAAGATCTTCTCCAAAGATGAGTTCGATGTGGGGTGTGCAAGGAGTGCCACCCATCGGATCCGCCTCCAAGAAGATAAGCCCTTCAGAGAGAGGGTCAGGCGGGTCCCATTAGCAGATCTGGAGGATCTAAGGGAACAACTTGCAGAACTCAATAGGACTGGTGTGATCCGGGAGTCTAGAAGCCCCTATGCCTCCCCGATAGTGGTGGTCAGGAAGAAGAATGGGTCATTGAGGCTCTGTATAGACTACAGGACTCTCAACAGGAGAACCATACCCGACCAGTACACCACTCCGAGGATAGAGGACGCTTTACAGAGTTTGTCTGGAGCCAAGTGGTTCAGCGTTATGGATCTCAAGAGTGGATACTATCAGATCCCTATGCATCCAGAAGACAAGGAGAAGACAGCCTTCATAACCTCAGTGGGGTTCTTTAAGTTTGATCGAATGCCCCAGGGACTGTCTGGAGCTCCTGCTACCTTCCAACGTCTCATGGAGAAGACTGTAGGAGACATGAACCTTATTGAAGTCCTTGTATACCTGGACGATGTCATTGTCTTTGGGAGAACCTTGGAGGAACACGAGGAGAGGCTGGAAAAAGTCTTGAGGAGACTCAGTGAGGAGGGACTCAAGCTTTCGCCTGAGAAGTGTCGGTTCTACCAGTCTTCTGTGAACTATCTGGGGCACATAGTGTCTGAAGAAGGGGTGGCCACAGACCCTGAGAAATTGGAGGCAGTTACCTCCTAGCCACGACCCACCACAGTAACAGAACTCAGATCCTTCTTAGGGTTCTGCTCCTATTACAGGAGGTTTGTGGAAGGATTCGTCCGAATTGCTAGACCATTGAATGAACTGCTCAAGACTGAGGGAGAAGAGGACGACTCAGGGCCCAGGAAGCCGGGAGAGTCAGTCAGAGATCAGTGGAACCAGAAGTGTGAAGAGGCCTTCCAGGCGTTGAAGAAGAGCCTAACCCCTGCTCCAGTCTTGGCCTACGCAGACCCAACCAAACCCTATGAACTACACGTAGATGCTAGTCATGACGGTCTGGGAGGAGTACTTTACCAAGAACACAAAGGGCAACTACGGCCTGTTGCCTACGTGAGCAGGAGCCTGACCCCCTCTGAGAAAAACTACCCCACTCACAAGCTGGAGTTCCTGGCCCTCAAGTGGGCGGTAGTAGACAAGCTCAAAGACTACCTGTATGGGGCGGAGTTCACTGTGAAGACCGACAACAACCCCCTTACCTACCTTTTCACTACAGCAAAGCTGGACGCCACTGGACACAGGTGGCTGGCCGCATTGTCTGGATTAAATTTTCAGCCTAAAGTACAGGCCAGGGATTGGGAATCGAGATGCAGACGCTCTGTCCAGGAGATCTCATGGTCCCACCCGTGACATGGGAGATTGGACTCAAGTGGCACCTGACGGTTGCGGGCCCTTTGTCAAGGGGCTGAATTACAAGCCAGAGGGGGCTCAAGGGCGGAAGAGATAGGAGTTACCATGGTAGGAGTTCCCAAACAATACTGTGGAGTAACTCAACTGGAGGAAGACCATATGCCAAAGCTGTCCAAGAAGGAACTAAGATGTGACCAATTAGAAGACCCCATGGGGAAATTAGTTCTGGAAGCCCTGGAGAATCAGGATCCAAACAGACTTCTGAGTCACTCCTCAAAGGAAGCTTGCCTGTTGAGGAAAGAGTGGGACAGGTTACAGGTGCATCAGGGAGTGGTCTACCGAAGGGGCCCCTCTGATGACCTGGAAGACAAATGGCAATTGTTTCTTCCGGAAAAACACAGAGAGACTGTTCTAATTGCCCTACATGACAATCATGGCCACCTAGGAGCGGAAAGGACCTTTCAACTTGTCAGAGGTCGGTTCTATTGGCCTTGCATGAGGGCAGAAGTGGAAGAGTACTGCCATTCATGTGCACGCTGCATCCAGAGGAAGACTTTACCCCATCAAGCTGCCCCAATGGGCCATTTACAAAGTCAAGGCCCAATGGATCTGGTATGCATTGATTTCCTCTGCCTCGAACCCGACCTGAGCGGACTAGGAAATGTTCTGGTGATAACCGATCATTTCACCCGGTATGCCCAAGCTTTCCCAACCAAAGACCAGAAGGCATCCACAGTAGCCAAGGTACTTATGGAGAAGTATTTTGTCCATTATGGGCTGCCCCAGCGACTTCATTCAGATCAAGGAAGGGACTTTGAGAGTCGACTGATCCGGAAACTCCTGGATTCGTTAGGAATCAAGAAAACCTGAACTACACCTTACCACCCACAGGGAGATGCTCAGCCGGAGAGGTTTAACCGAACCCTGCTCAACATGTTGGGGACTCTGGATAGTGAGAAGAAACAACATTGGAGCAAACACATAGCAGCTATAGTACACGCTTACAACTGCACCACCAGTGATGCTACAGGCTACTCCCCATATCGACTCATGTTTGGGAGAGAAGCGAGGTTGCCTGTGGACCTGGCCTTTGGCACTTCTTTAGACCATTCCTCAGCCACATCCCACAAAGGATATGTGGACAGGCTCAGACACAGCCTGAAAGTAGCTTATGAACAAGCTCAAGCGGCCTCAGATCAAAGGGGAGCCCGAAACAAAAGAAACTTCGACTTGAAGGTCCGGGTACAAGACCTGCAGCCCGGGGACCGAGTACTGCTACGCAATCTGGGGGTCCCTGGAAAACACAAACTTGCAGACAGATGGAGATCTGAACCCTATGTCATCTGTAGGAAGCTGCCGGGCCTACCTGTCTACAAGTTGAAGCCAGAAGGAAAGGTAGGACCACTGAAGACGTGGCATCAAAACCACCTGCTCCCACTTGCTGAAGCGGTCAGGATACCTCCAGTGAGGGACTCCCCTGAACCAGTCTCTATTCTAGATACCCCCAGGCCAAACACTCGGTCCCAGACCTCTCGGGCTGAAGATGGAGAAGCTTCTGAACTCAGTGGAGATGAAGAAAGAGAACTTGACTGGCTGTGGCCTTCCCCAACTCAAGGAACTTCTGCTATAGATCTTCCAACTACTGAAGACACTATAGATGGACAACTGAATGCAGAAGCCGCTGAATTCATCCCATCTAGTCCTTCATCAGATTACTGGGAAGATGCCTGTGATGTTTACCCTGAACGGGACACTAGAGACTCTATGTATCCCTCGGCTCCTGAAGCAGATGTTACAGAGCCTGCTGTGTCGTCTGAACCTGTTACAGAAGAAGAGCCTGTGGCGCCAAAGCCAGAAACCCCAAGGGACCAAAGGGCTCGCAGAGTCATAAGGCCTCCCAGAAAGTTGACCTACCCACAAATGGGGAAGAGCTCAGAAGATTCCGTGGTCACTGCCAGGAGGAGTGTAGAGAATCCAGATCCCTCCACTGTTCATTTGGTAGAGGGCAACCCCCACTCACTCTCTGGCACAGTTAGGCAGGCCACTCAGGATAGTGTGACCTGTGGGCAAGGGAATCCAACCCCTCGGTTTTGGTGGGAATTCCCTATGCCAACCTCTTATGCAATGTTGTCTGGGGTTGTACGCAGTGTATGCTAGAATTTTCTTTGGGGACCAAAGAATTTAAGTGGGGGGAGTGTGTAGCGGGGTCCCCTTTAAGACTCCCAGGACTACCTTACCCAGAACCCCTTTCGGCAATGTTTCCACCCCAGAGACTCATGGGAGGGGTTATAAAAGGAGGAGGCGAGGCTGGGCTCGGCCTCTTTGGGACACGAGACTTCAGTGACTGATCCTCCTGTGCGGATGTGCCGGTGTGCAAGGCCTGAAGCCTGAGGCCTTGTGCAGCACCAAAGAGCCTTCCACCCCGCTGCGAGACTGGGTGGCATCTGACTTCGCTTATCCACAGCCTTGGTTGGATCGGGGACCCGATCGCTGGAGACACTGTGTGTGAGGACACAGTCGGTGGAAGTTCCCGGACTGGGATCGCGTCCGGAGGGGTGAGCGAGCGTATGCTCAGACCATATACTGTTTATTGCTGATGTGCCTATAGACTGCCGTGGCCCACAAGTTTATATCTGATACTCTCACTGGAGATCCATATCAGAGTTGAACTCAGAGGTTCTTCAGTACAGTGTTTGTTCTATCACAATCTTCCCACTGGATTACAAATGTTATTCTGTTATGTGCACCACCTTTAAAGACTTGCCGGTGAAGAAACCATCATCCCCTAGAGACTGAGTTTTAGGTATCTGAGCCAGGCCTGGCCAGCTAGTTAGTTCATTTAGTTGCTGCGCCACATGGCGCCTAGTTAACGGTCGCCCACGCGGCGCACCTTTACTGTTTTATTAATATATAAGTGTGTTTATTGCTGCAGGGCTCTGCAACCTATTTCATGTAAACTGTTACCATTGTTAACCTTTTTTTACCACAATCTAAAGTAAATTAGATACCCCTTTCATTATTGCCTTGGTGTCTGAGTTTAATCATATAGCATAAGAATTATATTGTTGCCATAACTAACTGTGCCAGTAGGGGGTCGAGTAAATTGCCGGGGGTTGGCGGAGCTGTCTTCAGGGCCCAAACTAAATCTGCGGCCCTCTTAGTTGAAGGTATCACTACATACAGTATATAATTATTGAGGCCAACAAACTGCCCTGCTTGGGCTGCACAGGGTCCTGCTTAACTACAAAGTCTCCTAATACCCCTCTCAGACTCCAGTCTGGCCAGTTTACCTGTCTTTGAGGGGAGAATAGGGCAGACAGTCTCCCAGTGTTTGTCAACACATGCTGCTCATGCAGCAGCTTGTCTCCAGGTGAAAGGAGCACTGAACCATAGACAGCTCCTGGATTAAAAGGGCTGTGCACACCTACACAACCAGGATGCTGGTTTTCCTGTACAATGTGGACCCAATCAAGGAGTTACAATTTCTAGAAAAAAACTAACTGATTTCAACATTCACAGATGATCAATGACCGAATAGCCCAGTAGCACAGGATGGATGGCTGTAGATCTCCCCCTGTCACTGTCTATAAACTACGTGGCCGTGAGCCCAGCAATTGACCCAGAAAAAAAGACTGACCATAGCATAATACAGTCATCCAGTCTACAGTAAGTGCAATACTTCTTTGTATATTAAATTGGTTAGACTGTATTACGCAATGGTCAGTCTTTTTTTCTGGGTCAATTGCTGGGCTCACGGGGGGAGATCTACAGCCATCCATCCTGTGCTATTGGGCTATTCGGTCATTGATCATCCATGCAAGCTAAAGGCCTTGGCTGGTCTATAGCCACATGCTTTGTTGCTTGCCATACGGTAAGCAGGTTTTCCTTAAGGTGGTTGGGGCACTTTTTCGTTTGAAGTCACTGTGGTGCCGTTGAGAAGAGGATTAATTTCCTTAATATTGATCAATAATATGTTGTTTTAACAAAGGAATTCTCTGCATTGATTGGGACTTTTTAGTGCAGCTTCTCTTTTCCTTTAGTTAAATGTTCTTACCCCTAGTACCCATTATTTTAGTACAAGCCTTTTACACAGGCCTGACAAACCCTTGTTAACCCATTACATCCCTTACCATTATTTGCACACAGGCCAAGGTTTTTTCCGTCTCCCCCAACCACATTGATGAGTACCGTCGGTAGGGGGTACACATCTACCCTGTAAATCAACCCCCTCCCTCCACCCCAATGGTCCATCGATCAATACTTGAAACGGAGGTGACCCATCAACCTAGCTCCTTCAAAAATCCCTCAGCATCAGGAATCAGTGCATGACGGCAAGCCTCCCACTTTTGGATCAGCCCACAGGTACAGCTATCACCACCCTATGGACTTTAATGTGTCTCTTCTTTTGGACACACAGGTTCATAGTTTACCCTATAGTGCTCTTTCATTACAGCAGACGCCTGTAGATATTTTGTCTATACCAATTTACTCTTCTTTTTTTCTCCGCTCTACAGTGCAGACTCCACACACTGGTCTCTGACCTTTGAGCGTCACGTGCCCCTTGCTGGGGAGCCTCCTCTCTGCTGGGGTTGATGTGTGAGCGCACCATCCTGGGTGAATCCCTGGGCACTGGACGCCGGTGGGACCTGGCCCTTCTGGAACAAGAGGTTTTTCTCCCCTGGTGTTTTTCTGATTTTATGTCTTTCCATCCCCTCCCCATGGATGCAACATTATGATCCCCAAGTTTATATACATGGTCAGCAGCATTTCAATATATGAACAATGTCAATATACACCTACCCCCCCTGATGTATAATTTGTTGTTCATTAATGTCTTTTCTCATTTTCTAGACATACTAACATGCCTGCTTTTTGACACAATCATCTCCCTGAAGAAGAAAATAACTGTACATTTTCGAAACGCGTCGGCTCTCACCATTATGTTTTTTGTAACTACATGGTGTCCCTGATTGTATTAGTATTTCATGTATCATATGGTTTGTTGTGTTAGCATCCCTCCCATGTTCAAACCCCTTTATTTCTTGTAAAACAATCTTACTTATCATCACCACCCTGGTGGGAATAAAATAACTTTGTACTTTCCATTGACGTACTACGCACTTATTATCAGAGTAAAGTTCCCTTTAAAGTCCCCTAAGAGGAACCCCCCTTTCCCACACAATTAGCTATTGGGATGCGGGAACCTTTACTCCATAGACTAGTCTCAGCACCTACCCCCCAATTTGCTTAGTTAAATGTATGTGCTGTCTGCTTAACAGAGGCTGTCATTGTTTAGCAGGGTCTGCTCAGTGTGCTCTGGTGCTGCCCATGCTGTCTTGAAGTTTCAAACTGTGTCCAACAACCTCTACATTCTGCCTGTTTATATTTGACACCTATAATTTCATAACCTCCTCCAAGGTACGAGGATCTTCACAGCTGCATATAGTAGGCGAGGTTGAAAAAAGATACAAGTCCATCAAGTCCAACCTATGTGTGTGATTTTATGTCAGTATTACATTGTATATCCCTGTATGTTGTGGTCGTTCAGGTGCTTATCTAATAGTTAAGCTTGCATTACTCTCTATATTACCTGGGCCTCTGACAAAAAAATTGTACTTTGCATCTTCCTTATAGCAGTTAGGGCACTTATACCTAGGCATACCTAGGCATAATAAATCTAAAACCCTCCTGACAAAAATGGAACAGATAGAGGAACCATAGTCATCTAATATATCTATGCACATGGTAAAATTGATACTATATGACTGCTAAAAATATTTTTTAACCACTTCAATAAAGGGCTTTTATACCACCTCCATACCAGGCCTATTCTGGCACTTCTCTCCTACGTGTACAAATCATCATTCTTTTGCTAGAAAATTACTCAGAACCCCCAAATATTATATATGTTTTTTTAGCAGACACCCTAGGCAATAAAACGACGGTCATTGCAACTTTTTATCTTGCACGGTATTTGCGCAATAATTTGGGAAAAAATGGTTTCATGAATGAAAAAATAATATAACAGTAAAGTTAGCCCAATTTTTTTGTAAACTATGAAAGATGATGTTACGCCGAGTAAATAGATACCTAACCTGTCACGCTTTAAAATTGCGGATGGAATGGCGCTAAACTTCGGTATATAAAAATCTCCATACGAGACGCTTAGAATTTTTTTACAGGTTACCAGTTTAGAGTTACAGTGGAGGTCTGGTGCTAGAATTGTTGCACATGCTCTAACGCACGCGGCGATACCTCACATATGTGGTTTGAACAGCGTTTACATATGTGGGCGGGACTTACGTGTGCGTTCGCTTCTGATCACGAGCTAATGGGGACAGGGGCGTTTTAATTTTTTTTTTATTATTTTCTTTTTATTTCATGATTTTTTTTTTTTTTTTACACTTTTTTTACATTTAAATTTTTTTGATCACTTTTATTCCTATTACAAGGAATGTAAACATCCCTTGTAATAAGAATGGTGTGTGACAGGTCCTCTTTATGGAGAGATGCGGGGTCAATATGCTCCGTCCTTCTCGGCTCTTCATGGCTTTCACAGGCACCTGGCAGGGTAATTACAAATAACCTACACCACAACCTTCCCTAATGCCTGGGGAACAAAATAGTATGGTTTCAGGAGCTACCCATGGAAAACCTAAATTTAAAACCCACAGGGAAAAGCCGCTCAAGGGTTCCATGAAAATGGCGCTGTCTAATTCACCTCAGGCAGCCAAAACCCGCGCTGACAAAAAACAGCAGAACTTACTACAGAATTCCTGTGACACAGGCTATGAACACAGTGCCAAATCTCAGCCACAACAAGCTGACACATTACAACTAGAGTTGAGCGGACACCTGGATGTTCGGGTTCGACAGGTTCGGCAGAATTTCGGAAAAAAGTTAGAGTTCGAGACGGAACTTGACCCTAACGTGACCCCGAACCCGAACCCCGTTGAAGTCAATGGGGACCCAAACTTCTGAGGAATATTCGCGCTTGTTTCCCGTGCTTAGAACTGTCCCTGCACAAAGTGTCATTTCTGAAGGAAAAAAAGTCATTTAAAACTTATTCGCGGCTATAATGAATTGTCGGTTCCCCTTAATGGATTTTAAGGGGAACTCCACCCCAAATTAAAAAAAAAAAAATGACGTGGAGTTCCCCCAAAAATCCAGACCAGGCCCTTTATCCGAGCGCGCAACCTGGCAGGCCGCAGGAAAAGAGGGGGGGACGAGAGAGCACCCCCCTCCTGAACCGCACCAGGCCACATGCTCTCAACATTGGGAGGGTGCTTTGGGGGTCTCTGACCCCTCAAAGCACCATGTCCCCATGTTGATGGGGACAAGGGCCTCATCCCCACAACCCTTGCCCGGTGGTTGTGGGGGTCTGCGGGCAGGGGGCTTATCGGAATCTGGAAGACCCCTTTAACAAAGGGGACCCCCAGATCCCGCCCCCATGTGAATTGGTAATGGGGTACATTGTACCCCTACCATTTCACAAAGAAAGTGTAAAAAATTGTAAAAAAAATACACAGACACCGTTGGGAAAGTCCTTTTAAAAAAAAAAAAAACATTCCAGCGATGAAATCCAGTATCCCACGGCGATCCAATGCCTAGCGCTGTCCACACGAAACGTCATTGGCTGAGGACCTGAGGACCCCATTACCAATTCACATGGGGGGGCCGGGATCTGGGGTTCTTGTTAAAGGGGTCTTCCAGATTCCGATAAGCCCCCCGCCCGCAGACCCCCACAACCACCGGGCAAGGGTTGTGGGGATGAGGCCTTTGTCCCCATCAACATGGGGACATCCTCCCCATGTTGAGGGCATGTGGCCTGGTACGGTTCAGGAGGGGGGGCGCTCTCTCATCCCCCCCTCTTTTCCTGCGGCCTGCCAGGTTG